>JADLIF010000693.1:0-11944 GCA_016648015.1 Steinernema khuongi | reverse complement strand
TCCAGTCGAGCGCCGTGCTCGCGCTCCAGGAGTCCGCCGAGGCCTACCTCGTCGGCCTCTTCGAGGACACCAACCTGTGCGCCATCCACGCCAAGCGCGTCACCATCATGCCCAAGGACATCCAGCTGGCCCGCCGCATCCGCGGAGAGCGTGCCTAAGCCTCTGGCCACTCCTTCCCATCCCAACGGCCCTCCTTAGGGCCACAACTCCCACTTAAAACGTGTATTCTCAATCGCATTTAAGCAGCGAATGAATAAAGCTTTGTTTGCCTCATTGAAGTGCTTCTCTACAGAAGATAAACGACTTAGATTTGTCACTGTAGTGTAGGTCAAGTATCATGAGGTGCTAAGGTGGTGGTGAATCGAAGGGTCGAAGGCAATCGATTGGTCAGCCAACCACTTTGTCCTCCCCAATCTCAGTGTTACACATGGGGACGGCGACAGTGCAGGCAGAATTGGCGGGAAACGCCAAGGACGCCTGCCAGGTCGTCGCACTCGAATGGTCTTCACGCCATTCTCTTTCCCGCGTTCGTTCAAAACGAAAGCGCTGAGGAAATGAAAACCGCCTTCTGAGGCACACAATGCAGAATCTTCGAGGCCACTGCAAGGATTCCACATCACTGATGCACTCCCCCGTCGAGCATGGTTGTGACTGATCAGAAGGTCATTTCTTCCATCATGTGTGCTCTCCATCTGTCTGCGTCGCCACTTTATTCACTCTTGTCACGTCACGATGTCTTTGAGTTCTAGTTAAAGTTTGTGGCCCTAAGGAGGGCCGTTGGGTTGGGAAGGAGAGTCCACGGGTCGCGGCGACACAGCTCACTTGGAGCTGGTGTACTTGGTGACGGCCTTGGTGCCCTCGGAGACGGCGTGCTTGGCCAGCTCGCCGGGGAGGATGAGGCGGACGGCGGTCTGGATCTCGCGGGAGGAGATCGTGGAGCGCTTGTTGTACTGCGCGAGGCGGGAGGCCTCGCCGGCGATGCGCTCGAAGACGTCGCTGACGAAGGAGTTCATGATGGACATGGCCTTGGACGAGATTCCGGTGTCCGGGTGCACCTGCTTCAGGACGCGGTACACGTACACGGAGTAGGACTCCTTGCGCGACTTGCGCTTCTTCTTGTCTCCGGTGCGGACCTTCTGGCTTTTGGCGGCCTTCTTGGCTCCTTTGGCAGAGGGCTTGGGGGGCATGGCGATGGTGGACAGTTTGGGAACGAATGGCGCACTGGCGACGGCGGCGCCTTAAACCGCGATCGAGCGGGGCGCGCCCGCCCCCGTGGCTCCGCCTCCGCGCCCTGCTAGGTTCCCTTAAAAGCGGAGCTCGCGCCAGAGCACCTCATTCCCAGTGGGACCCCATCTCCTTCTCTACGCAAGCAACATGTCCGGACGAGGCAAGGGCGGAAAGGCGAAAACCGGCGGCAAGTCGAAGACGCGCTCCTCGCGTGCCGGCCTCCAGTTCCCCGTGGGTCGCCTCCACCGCATGCTCCGCAAGGGCAACTACGCCGAACGCGTTGGAGCCGGAGCCCCCGTCTACCTGGCCGCCGTCCTGGAGTACCTGGCCGCCGAAGTGCTCGAGCTGGCCGGCAACGCCGCCCGCGACAACAAGAAGACGCGCATCAACCCGCGCCATCTGCAGCTGGCCGTCCGCAACGACGAGGAACTCAACAAGCTCCTCTCAGGCGTCACCATCGCCCAGGGGGGTGTCCTCCCCAACATCCAGGCTTCCCTCCTCCCCAAGAAGGCCGCCGACGACAAGGAGTAAGCGTCCTCTCTCCCCAACAACCCAACGGCCCTCCTTAGGGCCACAACACCCACATAGAACTCTCCGAATAAATTGGCTTTAATTTCGATTAGCGTTTTTATGTCTTCTCAGTTCAAGTAGCACTAGGTGGCATTTGCACAGGAACGAGAGCTGTGGAGAGGAGACTTATCGCACATTAAACTCCGCGAAACCTGGGTCATAATCGAAGCGTGAAACCCATAAGGTGATCCCACAAATTGAACATCTGCTTGACACGGACAAGGAAGGCAGGGTCACTGGCACACAAAGGCCATTGTTCTATTAAAGTGCGTTAAGGTCGTTGTGCGTGCAAGGACCTGATGAGATCGCGCGGTAAACTCGCTTATTCGAATTCAAAATAATACTATGACGTTTTGGTATCGTCATTCTCTCTTTTCTTCATCGCTTGCGTCCAGAAAGCAATGCTAGAACGTGGTGGGCAATGATAGCGGGACACCGTAGTAAATCAATACAATAGTGTTGCCTATTGTCGGGAAATCGCCATGTGCATCGGTTCTTGGTTTTCCGATGCGATGTGAAATTCGAAATGTTTGTGATTCCAAACTGCTACTTCATCTTTCTGGTTTGCTTCTTTCTTCGTAGATGTTATTATATATTGTTCAGCAGATTGTTCTGCGTCGTTTGCACCCAAGATCGTTGCAATTGGTGGAAATATACAAGATATATAACAGGATATATAGAGATATCTGCGACGTCATCGACAATTTCCTTGCAAGGGGAGAGTTCGATGAGTTCGATGAATAAATGTTTTGTGGTTGGGAAAGTCCAGCGTTCCCAACCGCGCGTCTAATTAACATTCTAAAGAAGAGTTCCACCACGCCTCATTGGCTCAGGGGCAGAGCGTCTGTCTAGTAAACAGAAGGTCGCTTGTTCGATTCCAGCATGAGGCATTTCTTTTTTTACGGCGTCAAATTCGGACTGATCAGCTTTGCAAATATCATCGCACTAGGCCCTCTCTCTCTCACACACAATTATATATTCTCTCTGGTAGCCATGCAAAAGGCTTCTCCGATCCTTATCACTATCCTCAAACTGAAGAAATATCCGTTTTCTTTATTACCCAGAGCAAATGTCCAATCGAATCTAAGCACTTCTTATTGATTTCTCAGGCCGCAGTTTCCGATGTGGCAGATAGTCAAATCATTCGCCGACAGCTTCAGCCCTTGTGGGTTCTGCCGAACCATAAGGATTACTGTAGTTTGGCGCGTTGTCATGGTGAATGCGTTGTCGCTGAAGGTGACAACGAGGCCCTGATCCTTGACGGAGTCGGTCAGGTCGATCCACACAATGGGAACGAGCTTTTCGGCGGTCACCGTAAACTTGTACTCGGTCGCGGTTTTTTGGTAAAAGTTTCCTATGATGAGATTACCGTAATCGCCGTTCTGAAAGGATATCATATCGATCAGAAGTACTTCCAAGAGGTGCTTACGCTGTTAAGACGGTCCGGGAGGAGAATTCCGTCGTAGCCGACTTGTTTCTTGGACGAATCAAAGACGCGGGCTCTCAGGACGAAATCCTTGGGCTCAGGGTCAAACATTGAGGGTCGCAACTCGCGCATCGAGTCAAAGGTGACGTGATTTGACGAGAGCGCCTTGAGGTCGACGGTGGTTCTTGTGGAGAAGATCGGGTCGAAGCCATTGTCCCAGACCAGTGAGTCCAGCGTTACGGTAGCGTTGGGAATGTTGTTTACAAGGTCGCTGACGACGAATACTTGGACCAAGTCGTTTTCGACGAGCGGAAATGAACCGATTTAAAGGAAATCATAACCTTACACAAAAATAGTAAAATTCCTTCCCAACGACTCTACACCTCACCATCGAAAATACCATCCTCATTTCACCCTACGGTCTCATTCCAGGGATCGAAAGAATCCAGTGCGTTCCCAGCACTTGTGGAAACACTCACCATGGAAGCAATGACAGGAGCGAAGAAGCGTCGGGCGAAGTAGTGCGCTGGTTTCCAGTGGAGATTGAAGTCAATCGACGACCAAGTAGGAGCGGCCCACACGTCGTTCAGCTGCCAGTAGAGGGCGCACATTGTGTTACCTTGGCCAGTGTTCTCCAAGCGGCCTCGCCATCTGAAAGGATTGGGTTTGATACTCCTAATTGTTTAGTGTCGCTATGGGACAGGACCAATTTGATGGCTCTGATCCTGGTCTTAGTGACAACCTTATGATCAGAACGTGGGCAACTCAGGACCTTCAAGACCACAGTCACAAATCCAAACCCCCGAGAACGGCTAGATTTGCGTTTAGGTCGATCTTATATTCCCACCTTCTGTAGTGCTCCGTTTCCACCTGGTAGGCGATCGCCTGGTGGAACTGCGACAAGTGGGCGAATTTCGACATGAAGTTCCCAGTGAGGCAACTGCTGTCATTGAAGATGGACGGATTGCACCCGGCCGGGATCTAAACTCACTCAAGTCACCATCGTTTCCTGCCTAAGGCCCGACCTCGAAATGGTCGAACACTTGTTTGAGCACCGTGAGGACGCCACCAGGCTTGTGCTGGCGGTGGAGCATGGCGTCGCTCGTGTAGGACCATTCGGACTCGTTGATGTACTGAGTCATCGTCTGCTTCAGCGGGTAGGACTGCACTCCGTATTCGGTGGCGCAACGCGGGATTTCGAACGTGGCCGGCGTCCACAGATTGGAAATGTCGTTGTAGTAGTGGATGTCCCCGTAGAGCGGATTTCCTGGCTCCTCGGCGACGCCTCCTTCCCTAGAAGGTAAAAGTAGACTGTTGTGCAGATCACCCTATGAGGTCGAGTCTTCATTATCAACTTAGGAACATTCCTGTCCCCAAACAACCCAACACTCACTGTTCGGTTTGGACCCCGTTGGACGGACTGGACAGCAAGAACGGCCTCGAACTGTCCACCTCCTTCACCAACGGCTGGATCGTGTCCTTGTAGAGCGTGATGTAGTCTTTGATCTGCTGCCCGATAGGGTAGCTTCCCACGATCCACCACCGCTGCCGGATGGCCAGCTCGTTCTCGTTGTTGCCCGCCCACACCAGAATCGAGGGATGGTGCTTGATCCTGGTCAGCTGCGTGCGGATCTCCTGCTTCACGTTGTCCAGAAACGGTCCGTCCACTGGGTAGAGCGCACAGGCGAACATCAGGTCGTGCCACAGGAGGATGCCCTTCCGGTCGGCCATCCGGTAAAAGTCGTCCGTCTCGAATCGGCCTCCGCCCCACACGCGCAGGGCGTTCATGCCTATCTCGCGCGCCGACTCCAGGAGGAACTCCATCCGTTCGGTGAAGTTGCGAGCTGGGAACGAAGAGACGGGGATCCAGTTGGAGCCCTTGAGGAAGATGGGAACGCCGTTGACCCGGAAGTAGAAATGGCGGCCCTTGAGCACGTCCGAAGGGTCCACAAAGTCCTGGATGAGTTCGATGGTTCGGAATCCTACCTGGATGGTCTCGGAGCGAATGGATTCTCCTAAGCGATACTGTCACGATCGTTTTGAGACCGAATAAGCTCACCGTGAACCGTCGCCACAGCCGTCACATCATACAGATTCTGCTGACCGTAACCGTTCGGCCACCACAGCTTCACCTTGCTGGCCGCCACAGTGACATTAGCCACCACCTTGTTCATCGTGTCCCTCTGCAGCTGGGCCTTCAGCTTCTGGTCGACGTTGAGCTGAGGAAGGTACACATGAACCTCGCTGTTCTCCGTTATAGCGCTGTAGACGTATATCTCCACCGAAACCACATAGTATTCTGGAATGTTTTTTTAGCGTTAGAAGGACTTAATTCCCCTACCTCCTTGTTTGACGACCGAGGCGGAGAGCCTGTCGACGTAGGCGCTGTCGGTGGCGTAGACGAACATGGGCTGCCAGATACCCGTGGTGGGGAAACTCGGTCCCCAGTCCCAGCTGAAGCTTGACTGCACCTTCCGGATGAAGTTCCAGTGGCACTCGCCGTTGTACTCCGTCGGCGGACAGTCCGGAGGCACGAAGTGTGCGTGGTTCAGCTGACAGAATCCGTAGATTAGAGGGGCTTGGGGTAGGAGGGGGCACCTCGTAGATCTTGGCGCTGACGGCGGCGTTGTCCACTGGCGAGTCGAAGTTGATCATGATCCTGTTGTTGCCTCGCTGGATGTAGCGGCGCACGTTGATGACCTGCTCGTGGAACTGGTTCGTGTTCGCGAAGAGAAAGTAGTCGTTCAGGTAGAAGTCGCAGATCGTGTCGAGACCGCGGATGACCAGGAGCACAACGTCCATCTAAAAGGGAGCTGAAGTGTCCAGAGGGTTGGTGATCTTATGGGAGGTACGATATGAGAGGTTTGACAAGTCCTGCGCAGCCTAGTAGGTAGGACCTCTGACTGTCACACCGGAGGTCACAGGTTCGACCCCCCACTGTGCACTGCATCTTTTATTTAGTTATCTTTTAACCCGTTTCCAATACTTTTTCACGACCAAAATTTGACTCAGGGAACATTCAGATGCTTTTTGAAAGACCTCAAAACTCACTGCCATCATGTCGTCGTCCACGACGAACTTCCGCTCGTAGATCCAGTTGCTCCGGCCAACCCACCGGAACGTCACGTCGTTCTGACCGGAGAGCGGATCCTCTGAGAGGATGCCGACCTTCTGCAGGTCTTGGTAGATGTCTCCGGGCACTGTGGCCATGCCCGTGGCATTCATGGTTCCCGAACGGAACATCCACTGGTCCGATCCACCCAGGTCCAGGGTGATGGACTTGGAAAGGGCATGCCCAAGAAGGAGCAGCAGAAATATCCCCCTTGAGAACATGAGCTTCTGAAAGTCAGAGACATCGTAAGTGCTGTAAACTGTTCCTAGGAACATCTGAACCCTGCGCTTCAGATC
Organism: Steinernema khuongi; assembly: GCA_016648015.1. Taxonomy (NCBI): domain Eukaryota; kingdom Metazoa; phylum Nematoda; class Chromadorea; order Rhabditida; family Steinernematidae; genus Steinernema; species Steinernema khuongi. Next base: position 5,313 of record JADLIF010000693.1, on the reverse strand, counting down.
GGCGATCGCGCAACCCAGCTGATGGCGAGCGAGATGGGACCAAAGGGAAGTGCGGAAAACGCGGAATGGGGACGCGGGAGGCCGATCACGCTACAGACTTCGAGTTTGTTTATTCCATTATCGATTCGGCGCCGCTGAGGCGACTTCGGCCGACTGATAACATCAGCCTTGACTGTAGCTTTCTTGCAGCAGAGGTGCGACGATAAGAGGGAGCGGGCGGAGGCTCGCCAGTGAAAGTGCAGTAGGGTTTGATCAGAAACGTGACCGCTGCGAGCCTCTTTTTGGACTTTGGAGAGACTACATGTGGCGCTGTTATCGTTTACGACCATAGCGCCACTTCTCGAGAGGCTGATCAGGCCGGCGGTGGTAAACACCGTAAACCCTTCCGGGTTTCAATGAAAACGGCCACATTTCGACGGACCTTTGAAATGAAGGTTTCCTGCAAGGGAAGGAGCAAATGATCACTTGCTCCTTGGGAAGGTTTAACAGTGCTTTAGATGGCAAAAAGTGGAGAGAAATTACAGGAGGTAATTGCACACAGATTTGGCTCAAAAATCCAGAATCGGGACTGTAACCATTTGAAATGAACTAAAAGATATTATTTGAGAGTTCCTTGAGAAAGCTTACTTACAAACTCAATTTTTGTGATAAGCATTTTGAAGAAAAATCTTTCTACTCCATATGATGAAATTTTAAGGCATATTTGGGCATGCGAAGAAATAAAAAAAAAATCAAGAAATCACGGAATTTTTTGAAAACGTTTTACCTTTGTTTTCCCTCAAATTCTTTCGGTTCTAAAAAACTCCACAAATATCAGGACTCTAATCATTTCAAATGAAGCTTCAAAATCAAAACGGTACTATCTGAACTCCTCTTGATCGTTATTAGGCTCAGAGAAAAAAAAACATACACTTTGAAAAAAATTATAAATGGAAAGCTACAGTTTGACAAAAAAGTTTTTTAGGGAATTCTGATCTTCTTGACTGACGGCTCAGGCTCGGGCTTAATAAGGAATGTTTCGAAGTGATGCCGCAATGACGTAGGATCAAGGAATGTTTTGGGATATTACGGTATCCAAACCTCATAGATTCCACCCCGAGGCATCAGTTCGAAACATTCCTATTTAGTCCAGAAGCTTTGTGATTCTGCTGGTAGAAGACTCTTTGTACGAAAACCGGCTTTTGTTTTCGGCAATATAAAGAGGAACGCTGATAAATATTTGCTCAGCTTGCGGCCAGCAGGTCTTTCGCTCAATTTACCGCAAAAAACTTCTTCCTCCTTAGTCGCTTTGTGATAGTCTTTTTCATGGAAATGTGTGACAAGCCACTTCTGCTTTCTGGTCGTTTGAGTGACACATGGTTGAACAAGACGGAAAAGACGTGATGTTTTCTCAAAATTTTTGGTCTTTCAGTTGATGTCCGCTCGAGATAGCACCTTCCACTTGCTTTGCCAGTTCCTAAGTCATGATAGATCTACCTAAAATGACAACGACCACTGTGTGCTGAAACTTTAGTTAGGGAATCTAAAGTGCTGAACTTTGCATTCGTTTCTGAGTGGTCGCATTTCTGAGTCGGTATGTTTGTTTGATATGACGAAGGTTTAACTGAAAAACAACGACCACGTGAATCACAAACGGTGTAGGGTTGTGACGGAAAAGGAACCCTGGCAGAGGTCGACTCCTTCTCATGGCTTTCGGGGTGTATTTCTCACTTCGAACACCTCTGAAGTTGGCCATTCAGCATTCAAAGGTTGGAAAGTCGATAATAAGCAGGTAACCGTGGTGAAAAGTGGAGACTACTGGAACGAAGCGTTCGTTTACCGCCACATAAAATATAATCGCTAGTAAAAATGGCGCTTATGCTGATGAAAAGGTCACCCTGGAAGAGCCACGTGGAGAGTCTCCACACAACCTGAGCAAATGCCCCATAAATGGTTTCTATCCAGTAGTGTTGGTTTTGGACGGCCACTATTGACTTTGGCTTCAACCAGGTGTTTATACTGAGGGTGTGCCTGAAAATGTTATAGAATCATTCGTATGATTGTTTCTGTTGGATCGTGCAAGTCCTTGAGAAGAAGTCACGGCTTCTTCTGACTTCGCTTGCCATGCTTTGGTTGATGGCTTCCCGAGATAACACCTTCTACTTGTTTTTTTTTCTCGGGCAGACCCCCTGGGGAGTATGGCCGTCGCCTTCCTGTTTCCTTGTTTTTCAACAAAATCCATTAGGGAAGTTCATACAAAGACTGTGTTTGAGTGACAGATGGGTTAACAATGAAGGGCCATCATGTGGAGGTCGGGAAATGTTGCAAATGGGAATGTTGGTAAGCAAAAAATGTGAAGAAAGCCCTGTAAGAAGAAGTCGTGTGCGTTGGCCTGTTTGGAGCAAATAGCGTAAACTTACTTTACAAAGAAAAGGTTGTTAACGTCCCCCAAAAATAGCAAATGGGAATGCAAGGAAACAAAATGTATAAAAATGGATCCAGAAAGACGCAAATTGGTGCGCTGTGAATAGCTGTCCTCTCCATAGATGTTTGCGATTTACCCTCATTTTATCATTTATTGCTACTTCACAAGTGGTTTTTTCACCTTACCCAAAAATGGCCACCCTAGATTACCGATATGCCATCCAACAAAAAATTCGTATAAAATTTAACTTTAACTGGCATTTATAGAAAGCGTTTATAGAAAGGGTCTAACGTCCACAAAAACGTGTGAAAGAATTTCCACCAACTTTTGAAATGGGGGCAACTGGGATCCATGGTCAAAATTTTATTACAGGGAATAAATATATTGAACGTAGGGTAGGATATTAAACGAGCCGAATTATACAAAGTGGTGCATAGCACGGTAATACTATTAGCTACCGTTTACATAAACCGTGTAGTGAGACATTTGTTCCTTCCCGAGAAAAGAAACAAAATGTGAAAAAAATCCGATTTCAGCCCCACCACGGAAAATGGCACTTTTCAAATTTGACCCTTTCTACCCTCCATATATTAGCTCAATAAAATTCTCTGTCAGTGACAGTATGGCCCGGACCGCGCTGCATTCGATCACTGCTTTTCAGTTCCTGCGAGGGACGAATGAGGTGGTAAACAATTGATTTTAGATAAAAAAAATAAAAAACCGTATCCCAAAAGTTTTCAACTCTGAACATCCCTTATTCTAAGAATTCGGGGTGCGCCGTTCGGCTGCGATAAGCACATGAACTGCACATTATTACGGTATATAAAATTAATCTTAATTTCAATAAAAATGCCAATAAACAACGATTTCAAAATGCGTCAAGACTTATGCATCAACCCAATAATTCAATGGTTCTATTCCAGGAAGTTGCCCCATGGTCTCAGTTCATTAGTCCCTCTGGGTGGTCTCTGGTCGTGGAATCTGTAAAGAGTCTCCAGGCGATCATTCCTTCCAGTGACATCAGCGACCATTTATCAGCGAGGCCACTTAATCCGTTCCCATCCTCCTTCCGAGCTCCCAGAGTCCTCTCGAACTATTAGAAGTGGAAGTTAATTCGCTGAATGACTTATTGTAGTTCGGAAAAGTTCAGATATGTTTAAAATATGAGGTCTTCCCACGATCTGAGTGGTCTTACCGAAGCACCTTAAACGGCTTTGGGTCGAAGGTCCGAGAACGCAGTGAAGCAGTTGTTCTCTTCTTCGTCTTTGGTGTCTCCCATGGTTTTGGTTTAGGGTTCCATATGGGCAAAATTTATTAAAAACGTCTTCTGCTAAAAACGCCTAACTTCTACTGCTGGAGATTACAGGCCTGCTTTGGCGCCGATAGAGCATATGACATTGATGTTGGCTTTTTAAAGAGAAGGCTTAAAAATCTCCGCCAAAAATTCCTACTGACATTCAGGACAATCAACGCTTGGCACTTGCCCTGTCGGCGCAACGTCCAACTCCGTCCACCACCCCCACAAGCCGTCGAATCCCTCAAGTCCAAAAAACGGCCGCATCAATCAGAAGCGGCCGTGCGCCTCTCCCTCGAAGGTTCCAAATCGGGAGCCGCATTCCATCACTTGTGGCGGCGTGATGTTCTCATTATGTTGCACGCGCCCGTCGGGAAACGCAAAAAGACACTCATCTATTATGTGCCAAAGGGCCTCTTGCATTTCGACACGCCGAGGAGGCGATCCTGGATTGCAGTCGTTTTTTGGCCACTCGACGTTTCCACTTGGCGTGCGGGGCGGACAAAAAAGAGCTGAAGGGTCATTGGGCTGAGGCGCCCGGAGTTGCTCGTTTCCGCTGGAACTGTGCGGAGTTCGAGTTGGACATATAGTGGAGAAAGAAAAAAATTTAGGTGACAAAGGGGCGTCAGAGAGTAGAATAGAACAAGTTATGTAAAGAATATGTTGAGCGCGGGCTCGAACTCAACCCTAGAAAGTGGTATTCACAATTATTTCCACTCCGCCATCATTTCCACTCCGAACATGAGGCAAATAACCGTCGCAAAGAACTTCTAAGCCGACATAGTACCTGCAAAGTCAAGACCTGCTCACTTGTTCATAGCTCCTACCACACCTCCGACAGAAGTTCTCTGGAGAAGGAAGAGTGGAAATGAAGACAGAACAGGCCACGTACAACACTGCGCATGCAGCACAATGCCAGATCGTCCTACCGTAGTCCAGAGCGCGATGTTATGGGCGGACGAAGGAGCACCATTAGGATTCCAGGAAATGCCATAAACACCTGTGAAAGCATTCATTCGTCTTTAAGTGCATATTTGTGATATAAGAAAGTGCTAGGACAGAGATCCATAGAAGAGAAGTATCGCATCTGTGGCCAACGTGATGAAGAACGCTCAGGTTTGTTGGGAGGTCAACTTACTGCTTCTGCACTGCCGAGTCTCCGCATCAAGCGATACAAAGACTCCGCAAAGCTAACTGTCGAGTAATAGTGGTCAAGAGACATAAGTGTAGGCTCTAAAAACTGTTTCTACTAGAGATCCTTGGCGACCAGTGATGTCCTCAGCGTGGCAAACATGGATCTCCGGCATTTCCGGACCAGTCATGGGGAGCCGGAAATAACAAGGAAGCGAAGCCGGGGATGAATAAAGGCGCTGTTCTCTGGAATATTAAAGATCCGGGGATCATTCTAAGATGAGGGGAACACTTGCAGATATACCGACGGATTCTCCGCGCGACGCATTCTCCGCGCGACCTATTCTCCGCGTGACACATTCTCCGGAGTCATATTCTCCGCGCGACAGATTCTCCGGCGACGTATTCTCCGAGCGACGGATTCTCCGATAGAATTTTTCTTAAGATTTTGCAAGTGGGTTGGGCTGCACGCACGCATTTGCAT
>JADLIF010000690.1:0-10112 GCA_016648015.1 Steinernema khuongi | reverse complement strand
CGCTAAACCGTCTGGCTTGAAAGTGGTAATGGGTTGCTGAACAACAAACGGGTTACTATTGAATGTATCATATGTATAAACGGAGCTGAATATCTAAAATGTAAATACACAAATCTGTGGACAAATAGATAACGTTAGTGGTTCTTTCTGTAAACATCATGTTTGTACCTGAAAAGATGGGTAAAACTCAAATTGGTCGTGTGCTATGTACCGTGAAGAAGTTCCCATAAACAGGGTTTCCAAGGTTGTTTTCCTCCGCAAACTTGGACGTGCTGAATCCGGCTCTCCTGTCAGGCGCTGCGTTGTCACTTATTTTGCTGTCCTGCTTGTAAACAAGAAACACATAGCGCTTAAAACCGGATCCTGGCGGAGGGCTCGGTGGAAAGTAACAAACGAAAACATCGCCATTGGTGACCTTTGATCCTGGAATGTTGACAACCAGGTAGTGAAGGTATTCACGAATGAACGAAGGAGTGTCGGGATCTTAATACTCCTTATTCACAAAGACGCTTAGGATATCCAGTGTTTACCTGTCATGATCAGCGTATAATATAAGTTGTCATCTCCCTCCCAATGAACTTCGGGTTCGTCTTGGACCTCATCCACTTGCGCGCGGTTCCCTAGCTCCGCCTAAGCGTACGCTACAGTGACGGATGGAATAAGGATATTATTTTAACCTTAAATCCTGTCTTATAAGAAACGTCGACCTTGTTGTGCGGTGGGGCGGAAATAAGGTCGGGAATTATACGACTCTTGCGAAAGGCACCAGGAGCATCGGCTAAGATCAACGGTATACTAAGCACCAGTGCGAACAAGGCGGACGTCATGATGCACGTTCACTGGACACTCGTCCATACAGTTGTTACCCGTTGGCTATATATGTATGTGCTGAAGAATGAGTACGAAATAGAGATCCGACAGAAAACAGAGACTCTGCAAATTTAGCCCCACCCTTTCAGGTTCACAGGTTGTAGGACTTCTCGACGACTTCCAGTGCAGCCAGCCAGAGATGGACAATATCATCTCATCAACTACTATTTTCTGACGTGCAGATGATGTGTGATTCTAAGAGATGTAATACATGTTGGCGCAAGTTTCAGCGTAAAGTAATTTCTAATCGTCCGGACGCTGAGAAAGAAAATTGTTGAGAAATTGTTAACATTAGTAGACTTTCAATGAACGTTGCTAATGCACGCAAGTCTCGTACGATCAGAAATGATAGTCCGCAGGTACTATCATTCCTTTGCACAGAACTGACCAGATACCCTTTCTTGTGTGGCCAGCGCGAGTAGCGACCAATACTTCTAAATCTTGGTTGTGCAATGATTATTGCCATTCTTTGGGTGGGACATCGGTTTTTTCATCTTTCGTTATCAAATCTCCGGCACAAATATCAAGTGCAGTTTGAAGAATCTATTACTCTAGCACGTTATTACATCCGTGATAATCATTTATTACGGTGGGTTTTTGTGTTGGATGACCAACCGCCTAACATATTAAACTACAGTGGTTGAAATTTACTATTATTCGAATTTTTCTCTTTCGGTATGAGAACTCCATCGAGGTTATGATAGAATGTCACAGGGTAATAAGTAATTACAGTAGCAACGATCACTCTTTAACGTAAGTGCTGTTTTCAATTCAGTTATAACACCTGCTACCACGCCATCAAAGGAATAAATTTTCCGTCTTATTTGCCACCTTAACGACACTCTTCTCAAAACGTCTAAGACCAGCCTTTCTTTACGACCGTGGTAATGAACGATAAATCGCCGTACTTTTGCAGTGTACTACTGTATATCACGGCAGCCGGGAGTATATCGGTTAAACCCTTCTGTATTTACATCATAATCAAGAAGACTCCGAAGTACATGAAAACCGTTTCTTATTTTTTCCTCAACGAACTACTGTGGAATATAGCCTGTGGCCTCCTGTACACATTAGGGAATCCATTCCCTATGATGCCGGCGGTTTGCTTTCGGATGGAGGGTTGGGCTGGCAGTGTGCTAAAAACGGATCTCCAACGTCATATCTATTTCTCGGCCATTATTTTTACAGTGTTCAACTGTGCTGTAGGTTTAATTATGACCTTCGTATTTCGCTACGCCACTCTGGCCTACAGCAGCACGATCGCTCAATTCAACACAGCTTGGTGGTTCTTGTTATGTGTTATAACTCATTTGATTGCTTCACTCGGTTTCGGTTTCGTGTATTACCTCTTCTGCCTGCCCGTCGGTGATTATCCTATTGACGAGCTTCCCGACGACCTGGACAACCTCTTTTGCTTCCATCCGGATGGCTTTCCAATGTACCTTTTTCAGTACGTTTACTTGTCAGGGTTTGCCCTGGGCACATGTTTTGCAACTTTTCTTGCTTATCTCTGCATTCGTGAGCTGAAGAAGATGAAACACCTAATGCAAGAAAGGACGCTGATACTCCACAGAGAGATATTGAAAAATATTGTAATCATCACGAGCATGGCTGCTTTTGTTGGTGGCATTCCACTCGTTCTTGTGGTCTTCTTTATTGGTAACGGCAAGTCGCCTCTTACACGGGAAATAACCTTCGGCCTGCTCCTGTTAATCTTGAACTATGGAACAGTATATTCTATTTTACTCCTGTCTTTATTCAAGTCCTACAGAACGGCAGTAGCTGATATTGCGAAATCGTGGAGGGATGCGATAAAATCGATCACCCATCCGTCCATTACCGTATCGAATGTTGTATGCCTGCAAACAATGTGAGAAATGTGAAATTTTGATTTTTGATTGTATTGCCATAAACTACATAAACCGAAGCAGTAATCAGGAACGTAGTTCTCAAAAAAAGACTACACGACGGCGTCTGAATAACACGTAATGTAGGTGTGGCCATTTTGCTAATCTTCTTTAGAATCACTGAGGGCTATGCACAAATGTAGTGGAAGCGCATACCAAGTCTTGAAGTTTATACTACCTTGTGCTCTGTCTCGTAACATGCGAATAAATTTGTTAATCAGCTTCAACATGTTCTCAGAAAATAAAAAAAATGACTACATGACTACATAAAAAGCGTCAAATGATTGCAACACATGTGAACAATTCGGCCTCAAGAATTTCAGGTGTTCCATCCAGGTGGCTCAAAATTTGACGCCACTCAATGAGTCGTCTAGTCTCTCGGCATTTTACGTTAGTTTTTTGATCACTTGCTTCTTAATATCAGAATTACATGCGACTGGCGCCTTGGAAACCAGTAATGTAGGAATCGCCACAATTTTTTGTTGATCGTCCTTAGAACAACACGAAGGGCTCTACACAAATGTAGTGGAATCACATACCCAGAAGTGTTAAAATTTGTACTGCCTCATTGTAGCTTCTTAGGCAACATATTAACTGCGTTTCAAACCGGCATAATTTGCCTCTACCTTTTCTTATTCATGCTCGAAGCTTATGTCACCTCACTGTAGGTTCTCAGATACATGTTAAGTCTGTTAGGAAATATCATACAACGGCCAATCCCATGAATCTACAAGACAACACGAGCCCAGTACATATTATATAATGAGCGTGAACGGATGTGCGTTGGATTTTTAACTCCTTCGTCGTATAATAAGGGAAGCAAAATCACTAATGAGGAGAAGGAAGATGTAGTAAACACGTCTGTCGTCACATTGGGTCTTTTATCTAACTGTTAATTCGTATCTGAACTTATTACAGCCGCATTCCTTGAATGATCAAAGCAGTTCTACCAGAAGGACCGACTTTCCAGTACAAAATTTGTATGCAGAATGTATCATACAGCTGACTTTTGAGTAGAGCATTTTCGTAGTATTCACAATATCCCGGTGTTGCTCCTGCTCAGTCGCATACTCAGAGTCATTGTTGGCTTCTCGCTTACATTTTCCCCTTCCTCAACCTCCAAGGATTAGTTTGAAGACCGTCCGGAATGCTTCTCCCAGGCGTAGCTGCTGCTCTTATGTACATGACCGAGTTTTTGATCATAGTACCTCTTCACGTCGTTCTACTAGTGGTAAGAGCATTTCATGCTGTCCTCAGACTCATGCGAACTTTAGATTCTCCTTCGTGGACAAGAGTTCAAAAAACTGACTGCCTACAGGATCATGACCCACATGAGCATTTGTGAGTGCACCCAGATGATCGGGTATCTTATGGGCGATGTGATGTCAATCAGCCAAACCACGTTCCATCCTTACGTGGCCAGGGTACGTCGATGTCCTGATCCCACTAGATATGTTGCCCTTTAGGTTGGAGGAAGTTTCTTGAACGCCGGCTGGATTGGTATTGTCACACTGACCTTCTTGCTTAACTTGAACAGGTTCATCGTCTTCATAGGGTTCAAGATGACCGCACAGTCAGAAAGGAGGTTCTACACTACGATGCTTCTTTTCACATGGACAATAGCGGCATTTGTGTTCGCAGCACACATGACGCCCGAGCTCTCTATGATCTACATCATCGAGAGAAACACGTTCTGGTTCGTGGATACCCCCTTGGCTAAAGTAGCAGGGAAGATTGAGTATTTCTATTTATCTACCACACTCTTCTGTACGTTCGTTGTCTGCGTGGCTACAGTAACGACCATTATCGTCAAAGTAAGCTTTGTCTTAGAGAACTGAAGACCCTTATCCTATTTAGAGAAATCTATACTCGGCCCAATTCAAAATATCTGCCGGGGAAATTAAAGTCTTTGTACAATCCCTGATAATCTTCTTGTACCTAACAATGATTCGATGTGCTTGGCAATTCTTAAGCCCTTTTATGAGTGGAGAAGCGCAGTTCATAGCTCTTGGCATAGCAACACAAGCCGTCGGCGGACTAAACCCCTTGCTGTACTGCTCAATGAACAAGTAAGCGTACAAAGTAGATGAAAACTTGTGAATGGGCGTTTTAGAACAATAAGAAGGCATCTTCTGAAGATGATTGGCCTGAAAAAGTACATTACAACTGTAAGCACAGTGATCACCGTCGAATCGAGTTCAAATAGGAAGCCTTGAACATCACCAAATGTGCACTAGTGATGAAAATCGTAGAACCGTCGAATCGAGCTGAGAAGGGCGACGTGAACTTGGCCAAATGTAAAACTTAAAACATTCTTAAGTTGTTTATAAATACTAATATTTATACAGTAAAAAGTTTTGCCGCCAGCAGGGGTCGAACCTGCGACCTTGGGCTTATTAGACCCACGCTCTAACCGACTGAGCTATGGCGGCGTGACAAAAATCAGTTCCGCCGTTATTTAGCGTAGCAATAGGTGATAACTGTGGAAAGTCATTATCACCTACACTCCACTCTTCGAGACCATGTGGCGAGATGGCCGAGCGGTCTAAGGCGCTGGTTTAAGGCACCAGTCTCTTCGGAGGCGTGGGTTCTAATCCCACTCTCGTCAAACTTTTTTTTATATTCTTGATCGTCTTGTGTAAATTTTGAACAGCGCTGTTGAGTATATTATATCACAGAAGTACCACAACTTTTGCCTCGAATTGTAGCCAGCTCCAGCCAACTGAAAAACAAGCAGTACAACTCCGCGAGGACTAGAGGCCCTTTGAAGCTGTAGCTACTTCAGGTTTGTCGGATCGGCACTATCCTTAGGGCAACCAATTCCCATCAGCGCCTCAGGGGTCATTGGCAACGAGCGGAATGAAGGTTATACAGAAAAAGAGCACCAAGGGCAAGTTGTTTCTTAATAATGTTAACAACACCGCTATTCCGCTGGATGATCTTCATCTCGAGCGTTAAAATTGTAGCTATAGTCAGTTCTGCACTTTTCCAGCTCCATAGTCTCGCTCACAGTGGATCTCCAAAGAACACCTGTCTTTAAACGACCACATTTTAGTTATACGTCGCGAGCTTCAATTTAAGATATTTCGAAAACTTTAGTTTGTGAAGTATTTCGCTATGAAGTACACAAACAACGTCTGCAAAGAAGTTCACGCAAACCTCGCTAATTACCCATATTTTAGTGACGTCCCGCGAAACACATGTGACACCCACCAGTGCAACCCACTTCTTGCTTTATTTCCCCTCGTAATACCCGTTCTTACCAGTCTGATGTCCTGAGCTCACACCGTCAGTTTATAGCCCCGAAATAGGAAATCGCGGAATACCATTGGAGCGATGATCGCTTGCTGTACTTCTGCCGCTTTTCTGACGTCCACTTACTGTTTCTTCTTCCTCGTTTGTACTAGATCCTGTGCACGCACTAGCACAATTAGCACACGCACTTACTATAGATTTGTGTAACTACCGTACGTGTTTTCTGAAATATGTCCAAGAACATCGAAAAGCGATATCTTCACAACAGTAATCGGAGGAAATGCAAAACGCAGAGTATGTGTATGAATATTTAACATCGTTAAACTCACGAACAGAATTTATTAGATGGTAGTGCCATTGGCCTACACTATTAGTGAAGGAAACAACATGTGTAATGTGTAGCTAATTTGGCTTGATGGACACGCAAAAATAATTAGCTGATAAGCTGTGAAGAAGTACATGAAATTATTAAAGTGGTTGGAGTAAAGGCTCTCCTTGGATCCTAGGATGGAATGTTTAGGTTTACACGAATTGCTGCTCACATTCCCTCTAGCACACACGTTTAATAACACTTTTCCATAGAAATTTTCATCCTTCCTTTAATTTTGCAGATTAACTATTTTCAGCATTTGATCTGCTCATGAATGTGACATCCAAACGCCTTTTTTTATTTTTTGTTTCCGGGGAAGTTCTAATCAACTACCTTGGGAATATTCCCTGGTAGGCTTAGAACCGATGTTGTGAGCTCTTTGCCGGAAATGATCAATGTGAGCTTCTAACCGGAATGGTCCAAGGCGTGCGACAGCAGGAAACCTGCTGATTTTTGCAATAAACCGCAATGAACATAAGACAATTTGGATGACCGTCTATAGACAAAGTGGATTACGATTATGTTGTGCACTCACCTATACCTTGCAACCTGTTAATTCACCAATATGCTAAATTTATTAGGCTACAATCTAATTATACTAGTATTTTGGCTGTGCTGCTTCAGCAGTGTTGCGTGGTGCTTGTCGCGTTGATCAAGTCAACATTGAAATTCTATGTTATTCGGACGCGAAAGATTACGCGCCTTCTTTAGTTCGCTAGTGTTTGCTTTCACTGAATGTTACCCGTCACTTTTCAGTAAGTCAAAAAACACATGTTGTCAGCCGGTGTGTTCAGCGGTATCCTTTATGGGGTGGAAATGATGCTGTTGCTACCGTTTCATCTTACTGTACTTGCGGTAGGGTAATCCGTGGCATTTCTAGCTGACATTCTTATTCAGATCTTGGTGAGGGGAAAGGAATTCCGCAATAAGTCTGCCTACCGAATTATGATCCATATGAGCATTTGTGAGTGCTTGCAAACAATCGGCTACATCCTGGCTAGCATCATGTCAATATCACAGTCACTTATACACCCATACGTGGCTACGGTAGTTCCATTATAGTACAAACGCATAAACAAGGCTTGCAGGTCGGTGGCGGCTTCCTTACAGCTACTTGGATCGGTATTGTTCTTTTTATCTTTCTACTCACCTTAAACAGATTCATGGTCTTCGCGAATCTATCCGCAGCAAAGCCAACGGAAAACAGATTTATTTCAAGATCACTCTTCCTTATATGGACTATTTGTGCTGTGGTATTTGGAGCACATCTGACCCCACAGCTCTCCATGGTCTACATCGTGGAGAAAAACACTTACTGGTTCGGTAACAAGCTATCAGTCTTGGTTGGAACTGCTGAGAGCTACTTCATTTGTGCAGCTTTGTTGGTCACCTTCGTTGTTTGCGTGGCAACCGTAGTAATCATTATTATAAAAGTATAGTGCAACTAGACTTCGAGCCCTAAGATTGACTTTATTTCAGCGGAATTTGTTTTCCTCACAGTTTAAAGTGTCCATCGTCGAGATCAAACTATTCCTCCAGACTCTTTTCATATTTTCTTATCTTACAGCTATACGCTGCATGTGGCTGTTCGGAGAAGACCTCCTCACAACTGAGGCATCTTTCATAGTTTTGGCGTTTGCAACCCAAGCTATCGGGGGCTTGAACCCGTTACTTTACTTGTTGTTCAATAAGTAAGTGTTTGCAGTCTAGCCGAATGATAATAATAGGTGTTATTTACAGAGGAATCAGGCGCCATTTCAAGAGGTATATGGGATTCAAGACCCCCACCGTGTTCGTACACGTTGTTGACAAGAGAAGCAAACAAACTCAGAATGGACAGAACATGTGCTAGTGTCTAGTTAGAAGTAGCCCACACTCTAAAAGAATAAAAAGTGAAATAATGTCGCATCTTACCTGTACAGTGTAACACCCTGTGTAACCGTAGTGTTAAATGTCAAAGTCACCAGCTCTGGAGCTGGTCCTCTCAGCGACGACTGGATACCGGATTATGGCGTTGCGTGGTTCAATGTTCAGGGCCAGACGAAGCCTCAACACTGTAAAAGCTAGTTGTTTTCCTCGTTTCTTATCTAACCTGTACTATACTAATTGAAGTCATTTAAAGTACATCGCTTTGTCCTGAAGAGTGCTCTACTTTACTCATTAATAGTTCTTAATGTCTGATTGTGCGCGTTTTTTATCACGCGGACAGCTGAAAAGAGGTACTTTCGGTCAAGAACTAGTAAAGTCAAGCAGTATGCTTATACTTTTTGTATGCTTTGTCAAGATAAGATGCATGCATGTATTCACCACATTTTCATTATCATATGCTTGTTTGGTGCAATGATTGTTGAAAACTGGTTACCCATTTGTCCTGCTATCCTGGGATTGTCAATTGTCAACTATCTGTCGTAAGGAATGACTGGCACTGAGCGTGACCTCACCGAATTAAGGTTCTTATATGCCCCTTTTAAAATAAGCAAGTCTTGCCGATTGGCTTTTAGCAGAGCATAACAATTTAATAGCCACCGCATGATGAGCACTCATGTCAACATAGACATGCTCTTTTCAAATATTTTAAGGTTATGCGTTGCTTTTGCAACGCCGCTGTGTGAATTTACTATGGTTCGCTACCAATCTCTGATCGCATATAAACGCATATTTTGTGATTTTATATACTGTAATTACGGGCAACAAAATATACCATATGTTCTCACAGCTGATTTCTACTATTCCTATACTTTACCAAGACGACGCATGTGAACCTAATGTTATGATTACAGTCGACACGGACAAACACGACTTAGTCGGCGGCACAGGTGTTAACATAAACGGAAATTAGAGCTGTCAGAATTTCCGTCTAAACTTCAAGTCTGATCATTTGTTCGCTTACGTAATAGCGGAATAGTAATTCAATTTTTTCGTTTGCTGCAATCCATCTCTAAAAGCTGTTTGCTGTGCTAAGAAATTTACTGCTCAGCTTCTTAAGGCGTAATATGTTTATAGAAATTTCTTTTCCATTCCAATAGATTACCACTCTTCTTACTGGGCACCTCGCGGATTGTGAGAAACTTCGATACACGTTCTACCGATACGATACAATAGAATTGACGTCGACCCTTAGAAAATGTTATATCTTTATAATGCAGGTGCTAGTAATGGCGTCGTATACAGAAATTAGGGATGTAGGTATACAGTGCGTGTCAAAAAGATAGGGTCACCCAGTTTAAGTCGTGTTTCTCAAAATATACGAACTTCCCGGAAGAACGGTTTTCAGCATCGGAAAGAGCACCTAAAATAACGGTAAGAAACATTCTTCCGTCGGGAGACTCGCATGAATTTCGTCGTGTTAGGACCCATAATCGTCGATGTCTTCACTTCAAGTGTGTCAAAAAGATAGGGTCACGTTTATTCGGTACAGGAAACCTGGCCACTTTTTATTTCGACGAATGTTTTTGTGCATAGTCGTGATGGAGGTGTTCTTGGCCACGACACAAGAAAAAATCAGATTGAAAAGGAACGTTTTTGGGGAAGTTTTTGGTAATTTACGGCAAGAGCCTATGAAATTCCGAGAAGTAGCTGTATATCGCTGCTGTTGCGTCGGATCCAAAGTTAAATGACGTATTTATGTTCAGCGACTAGAAAAACCCCTAAATGGAAGAATTATAAACAGAAAAGAATAAAAAAGCTCAATTTTTCAGAAATTTTGAGAG
>JADLIF010000689.1:0-30278 GCA_016648015.1 Steinernema khuongi | reverse complement strand
TGGCGCCTCTATGTTCCCAAGACTCCCCTACACTAAATCGCATGTATCTCCCCTATGGGTATCTCAATCTCTGCGAAATTCGGTGTGCGGCCTTCCAATAAGCTCACACATCGATTCCGTTACGCACCTTGCCGCAAATCGCCCTCTGGACGCGATGAATCGTCCAGAACCAGTGGCGCCTCTATGTTCCCAAGACTCCCCTACACTAAATCGCATGTATCTCCCCTATGGGTATCTCAATCTCAGAGAGAATTAACTTTTGCACATCATGTAATATTTATTGAATTCGTCGTTTGTTATCTCCTTGCCGCAATGAAATATCTGAAATAATGAAATAATCAAAGAACACTTTATCACACGTGATACGAATTTCCTGGTTGCCCTTAACTTCTTGATTTCTGTGCAAACAGATCGAATAGATCCTTAGGAGAAAGTGCATTAGTGGTTGGACGTCCTTCGTCAGCTCGTCAGCTTTGTTTTGATGACGATTTCCCATGAAGCCCGGACTCAGCTTTGAAACTCTTGCATCTTCACTGAACCGGAAATAGTTTATATTGACTACTCGTTGGTCGCCATGCTGTTTCGTTTGTTGTGTTATCCGCCATCTCTGTGGTGATTACCATGCTCGCTCTTTACGTTGAATGAAAGGCCCCCTAAGCATTGTGGATGTACATATTTGCTTTCCTGCACCTGCATGTCTTTTACACGAGGAAAAAAGTTGCTTCGGCAGAGGATCATTTGATCAGGTGCGGCGCTGACAACGTGGCGCGGAAGTCGACGCGGATTTCGGACGCTTTAAAAGGGATCAGTGCGGAGCAGAGGGCACTTATCGTTCGCGAGCGAATCAGGATGATCGCCTATTTCATCGTGGCCCTCCTCATCGCCAACTCGGCAGTCTCCGTACAGAGCCGAGGCTTTGCCGTGTCAGCTGGAGCCGTTTGCGCTGATCTGGGTAGGTATTTCCAGCTTGGAAGGAATATATTTAACCATTTAGGTGACTATTGCGAGTCGCTCAAGGAGCACTGCACTGAACCCGCTCATGCGACCCTCATGCTGGAAAACTGCCCGAAGACCTGTAATATGTGCCATCTGATTAAGCACTGAATTGTTCTTTAATGGCCGTATGATAACCAGAAGAGATTTAAGATTTTTTTGGCTCTGGCTTTATGGCTAAACATCAGAGGGGTGACGAAACAACAGCGGATGAGAAAGTCCAAGCGCTACGTCCTCGGGTCCTCATGGTAATATGTATGTAGTGCAAGACGTTCACTTTTGAAAACACACCTCATAATCGCCCACGCGTCCATCGTGATCGTGATCGTTCCCCACGTGATCCAATAAGAACACCCCTTTTCATCCGTTTTTCCTCTTCGGTGCGCTCCTGTATTTTGTTTCTCCGCCATGGGTTAGCCCCCTTGGACGCGCACTTTCCCCGCCAGTCGATAACCGTGCACGCGTCCACGGCGAAACAGAACAAGTCGAGAGGGTAAACATGGCCGTCAGTAGCTGTGTCGGCACAACAATGGGTAAGTTGGTTCCCACTCTAGGCTCCTTCCAGCATCGTCCGTTTAGAAAAGAGACCGTCATTCTCGAGCATTCTTCAATCTCTCCGAATCTGGAAGCACCACCCGCAGATGACGAATCTCCTGTGTGACGAGATCGAGAAATACAGGTTTGAGGACAACAGGGAACGACTGGCATGTATTGACGAGCTGGAGGATCTGGGAGAAAACAGTAGAGTGGCGCAGGCTGTCCAGCACCTCATAAACCATGGGACCTACTTTGACAAGAAGGGTTTCCGGATCTCATTTGACGAGTTCGAGGAGTTCGAGTACTTGAGGGCCGAAAGGAACCGAAAGTGGAGGTGCGTTGGGTTAATCGTCGTAGTCCTCGTCATCGCTGCTATGTGGACGGCTTTTCATGTGTTGTATAAGATGTGATAAAGGTTCGAAAGTGAGTTAAAGCTACTAACAAATGCTAAGAGATATGCTTATACTGTAGTTTCTTATACAATGCGAGTCGATAGGCTTCCTAAATCTACTGCATTCTGCAATCTACTGCAAAAGTTTACTTGATGCCCTGGTAAAGCTGATAAGTAAAATAAACCTTTGAGCTATAGCTGATCCGCATATAGCAGCTACGTCTTAAATAGCAGTCCTAGAAGGCTTATCACATTCCACCATGCAATGATATCACTTTTCACCGCTGACCCACATACCGTGTCGACGCTAAATATGATCTTCTGCGCCTTTCCCTGTTGGAATGTCAGACATAGGTAGGTTCAGTATCGCTTCGTCACCTTTTAATCTCAGTCCCTAGAAGCGCCACCGATCATCGAGCTAAATGCTCACGACCGCCGCGTTTTCGCCTTTCGTATACTCAAGACCCTCCAAATGTGGAGCGGCCATCCTATCATCACGGGAGCCGTTTGCCGTGAGCTAGAACTGTACACCTTCTTCGACAACAGAGAACGTCTTTCGTTCATCCAAAGTCTTCGGCCATTCATCGACGTGCCGAGAGTCAAGGAGACCATCGAGCACCTCAAGAAGGGCGGTGTGTATCGGAGCAAGGAGGGGATGCACCTGACCTTTGACGAGTTCTCCGAATGCGAGATGCACCGCGTCCACAAGGATATGGTCCATGTCACCGTCCTAATCATCATACTCATCCTCATTACGTTGTTTGTTGCCATATTTATAACTCAATGAACGTTGCACTATGTTGTTGTTCTGCGCGTGATCGTTAGGCAGGCTTAGCACGTCTACGCCACGCGGATCATAATCTGACCCACATAAAATCGTCATTCCACCAGTTAGCGCGATGGTTTGCGGTATGTTATACTTCTGTCATTATATTCTAAAAAATAAGGCCATAATAACTGCGGTTACACGATGTAGAAATCTAATCTGTTCCTCTGGAATGGCTGGTTAATAAGGTTAAAGTATACCCGATTAGAGTAATGTTGCCCTGACCAACCCCTAGTAGATGAAGGGCATTGTTTTTGGCTTAGATTCAAGGTTGTATTTTTTGTTTTACTGCATTGCTCTTTCTGATATTCTGAGCTATCTCCTAAGCTTTGTTAAGAATTCCTAGCAGAGTAAGGCTCACATTTATTCCAGGATGGTCATCCGGAACGGTCCCCACTTTTCAACACAGAATCCACACTCTGCACTACTGGGTGAATCACAGTGAAGTGTGCAACGCCATCTGCGAAGAGATCGAGAAGCTAAAGTTCCCAAACAACTACGACCTCCTGGAAGCCGTCCAACTTCTCCGGCGGTACGACGACGTCACGCGTGTGAAGACGACCATCGACGTTCTGCTGTCAAGAGATGTGTTTGCCGACAAACTTGGCGCCACTCTTCCGCTAAGAGAGTTTGAGAAAAACGAAGAAAGACGAGCCATGCTGGAGCTGGTGCAGTGGATCATCTTGGTGTCCATTGTGACAGTGTTGTGTGTGGTGGCGGGACTTTCCTTCTTGACGTAGAATAAAATGAAGCAGTATGCGTAAAACTCTCAGCAAATTAAAGCGTCAAAAAAAAACTTCGAGGTGACAATGGACGTCGCAGACAACCGTTACAGTGGAATAAAGTAGCTGAACAGAGGAGCTCACGAACTAAACTCTTCGATCTCTAAGTCTTGCCTTGCAATCGTCGAAATCTCTGAAGACTGTCGCGCCGACGTGCAGCGAGGGGAGGAGCCCTCCGTGTGATGCAAGGAACGTTACCACAATTGGACGAGAATTCCGCTACTTGTTCGATTATTAGTGCCTAAGGGGCCATTGAAACAACAAAGGCATGTTAACCAGCAAAAATCAGTTCTTTAGTTTCTATCCGTTACCATCTGTTCGTAAAACGAGGATCCTATTAGATGTACCAGCATACTACCAATGACAGCGCATTCTTGAATTTATTAATCGCACTGATTGGGCCAAAAAATATCAGAATAAATATTATAAAGCCGGATATCCTCGTCAGTTCTTCGCCTTGGCCCTCTCCAAGCACAGCGGTGTTCTGCACGAGCCAATCGAAGAGCCGGACTGAAGTCCTTGGTTGAGGACGCCTTGTGCTGAATCTGAACCGTACTCGTAAGTTGCTTAATCTGTCGCCCTCACTCATTCTTTTCCCGAAAAGCGCACTGTTCTTGTTGTAGCCACTGTTCCCGCTGTTTCCGTAGTTGGGCGAGTAGCCGTTGTTCGAGTAGCCGTTGTTGAAGAAGTTGTTTCCCATGGGCGACATGTAGCCTCCTGGGTATCCTCCCATGTAGGGGTTCATCATACCTCCACCATAGCCGACCGCGGCGTTTTGGGGGTACATCAGTGGGTTGTACATGCCACCGTAGCCACCTGCTACAGCTGGAGTAGATTGGTGTCACCGCGAGGACTTACCCATTCCGTAGCCTCCGTAGGCCATGTAAGGGTTGTAGTCGAAGCCGAACTGTGCCGAGACGACTGAAACGCAGAAGAAGAGCGGCAACAAGATGGACATGATGGAAGCGAGTGAGTGATGAGCACTGTGGAGCGCGACTTACCTTTAAAGGAAAGTTTGAGTACACAACGCTGAAGTGGCCACGAGCGTGACAGGGGCGAGGGGTTTCTTTTGTGGTTGCGAAATCTTATTGTCCAACTTTTTGAACTTGAAGGGCTTTGTTTGAGCTCCGGTTCAAAGAAGAGTGCGGATAAAATGGGGTTTGGAAAGCCGTGCCTCGATATCGTTTCAAAAGTGTATACTCCATGAGCATGGAATACTCCACCATGAAAAATAAAGCCTTCAGAAGCGAAACGAGCATATATTTGACAATTTTAGGAGGCATGTTCGTTGCCTACTGAACTTTAAAAGACATTTTCTTTGAAAGACATTTCTTCACTTTTATCAACGAGAAATCAGGCTAATCAAATCCAGTTCATTCGATTTTTGCTCTAATAGTGATAGTGATAGGTCAGTGAAATTCAGAAATCTCAGGGAAAAAATTTAGGCTTGAGGACTTCGTGACAGAGGACTTCGTGTGCTGGTGGATCAAAGAGGTCAACTAGGCCGGGTGAAGGAGCACATGCGCCATTCGCATGTCACCTTCAAGAAGGACAAGAATGAAGTGGTCTTTGACAGAAGACCATTTCTGAAGGTTCTGAAGGCTACCGATAAGAAAACAGCGACAACGTCGTACATGGTGCCCACGGACCGCGTCGAGTATGTCACCACGTGTCGTTGCCTCGTTAACCATTTGTTTCAGGAATCCGGTCACTATCGGCGAACTGATTCGCGATATCGAATCGAAGCTGAAGGAGATGGAGTAGAAGCCTCTTACCAAAGAGGAGCGGATTGATTTGTGTCGCCGCATCTTCCTCCAACGTAAGTAATCTCCTGATCTCCCGAGAAAAACCCAATTTATCTTGTAACTATTTAGTTGGCGAAGTCGAAGGTGGAAAACATGATGAACAGGCGCAAGACAGTTCTGAAGAAGAGGTGGTGGAGGATGACGGTCAACTTGAAGAACAGGAGGTGGACGAAGAGGACGGTGGCATCGTCGCCGAATCGGAGGAGAACTCCCATGTGGAGTACGGTAGGTCTCTTAATACATCTTTGAAACCCATGCCCATCAAGAGCGTCTTCTCTTTTCCAATAATTTGACATTTCGATTTTATCCAGAGTTTGTCATGCAAAAATTCGCTTCATGCGACGTTTACATCGCTTCAGGTGGCGTTGTTGATGAGGAAGAGGACGACAAGGCACTTCTTACCAATACGCGACCACCCGGGACGGTACCATTACATATTTTCGATGAACCGGAGTTCATCGACGAGTTCAAGAGTGCCTTACGAAGTCGGCGAAGACGACGAAGTTCATTCGATTTCTGCTCTAATAGTGATAGTGATAGGCCATGAAGTTCAGTAATCTCAGGGCACAAATTTTGCCAAGGTGTTGCAAAGTTTGAATTTGAATATACCTGTAGCCATTCTCCCCTAAAAAGATACAAGAGGTGCGATTTGAAGAGATGCACTTCACGACTGTGGAAAGGCATTCAGGGTCATTTCCGTACCAGAAACTCTTAATTCGATGACTTCACATCATCGAATTGACTTGTTCCGATCACTTCAGTCCCCAATCAAACGCTCATTACGCTACATTACCGCCGCTTGCTCTCCGCTGACCTTCCGTCCTTGTTGCACACCTTCTGTCACAAGAAGTGGGCGATCCATCCGGTTCCGTTTCTTGGGCAATCGATGACTAACCACATTCCTGCCTGTTTGAAAGTCCGTCGGCTGACTTTAATTCGTTTTTAATAGCGGCATCTGTAGGCGCGTTCTCTGGATGTTGACCTCCTCGACCAAGACCATCCATCCTCATCCCAATCCAAAACAATTTCCAGAATATGCGCTTCACCAATTTATCAGAGTCGTGAAACGCGCGGCTAATGCATAAAATCGAGCGCGATACATCACGTTAAACCCATTTGTTTCCAAAACACAGCTGCCATCCCGCCATTCCCAAGGCGCCGGCCCTTTTTGAGGCCATATGTTGCGCATGTCGCCGGGGTCATGGGGCCACACGCCGAGGCGATCCCTCACCCACACTTGGCTATACATGCACTTGACACTCGGGCAGACTGTCGCCCGCGCGCCGCCAAAAGTGTTTGTTTAGTGAAATAAAGAGCGCGCGGGAGGTTATTGGCGCAACGGCCTCTTAGACCGTGGTGGCTTATGGTCGACCGAGTCATGACGCAAGAAGTAGTTATTGTGGGTTCCGTTCACTGTTGCCATATGGTGCTTTATCTCTAGGATTGCTTTGGAAACCCTAGTTGACACGTTTAGGGACAGTTCGGCATTTTTTGATTATTCGGTATATTTGGTACTTTAAGGCAACGGGAGGTAGGATTTCAGATGAGTCTAGTATTATTCAGGTATTATTCGGGCAAAAGATACTTTCTACGATTTAAGATTTGTGCCTTTGGTCGAAGTAGAGCAACATCTATAAAAAAATGAGTGGTGACTAGAGGGAGGGTTGATAAGGCGTAATTTCTCTATTTGAACTAATAGTATTATGTAACGCCGATTGTTTCCACTGTTCGTGCTTTAAAGGTAACTATTTTAATGTTTGTACGTTTATAAGTGATCGAATATAAGGGTTCACATCATGTAGGAGCAAAATAATATGAGTGTAGGGTATTTGAATGAACTTTATATCGAATGAACTTTATATTTTTTTAAAAAGAAGTGTTAGATTTCTCATAGTCGATCATTTTTGTTCGGGCTAATTGTGTCTCCCACTATAGATGGATATTCATAAATCGGCTACCAAACGGTATTTTTCGTTTTAGTCTCTGCTAGAATATAGTAGAGTGACGTCTAAAATAAAATGATGAAAAGGGTATTCAACCCAATGGGTATTATGGCGGCTAAGCTTGCAACAACCAGATATACGCAATCTATGTGCAAAAGCTTTTTTGTAATTTTTGGTCTTCTGCGAATGCGAATCAACTTTTGAGTCTTATTTTTGAGACTTTGTGTTATGACAATGCCATCTCCTTCCTTTATCTGGAAAGGTCCTACAGTACACTACCAGTCATCTTCTTACTTTCTGCTCTCTATTCTGTCGATGGGCATAATCTCTCCTTTCGATGTGCGCGATGAAGTGAAGCACGGTGGGTGCAACTGTAGTATCGCCACGCTCATCGCCTCCAGTTTCGGCGGTCGTTCGCCGTGGGCGCGCGACCTTTTTGCCACGTAATTTAATGGTTTCCATCTTCTTCTCTTTTTCGTCCATTTGACTTTACACTCGCGCCGCCGCCGGCTCAGAAAACCATCTTCGCTTTTTCAGTACGCGCACGAGATGCACGCATATTGCGGCGGCGAGAGCGCGGCAAATTGCCCAAATCGGATTCGATTTGCGGCCCTCTCCCGCGCCACCACGAGAAGGACGGGACCACCCGCTCCCAGTTCGTGTGTTCCTCCGGTCCCGGCGGGGAGAGGATGATGGATGCGTGGCCCGGGAGAAACTCCCGAACATCCGTCTATGAATGGATGATAATTTTTGTTGCGCGACTGCTTAGAACAGTGACAAGTGCCTCGGGCCGGGCTTATGGATTTTTACAAATTGTTAATCGCTGTTTATAGGATCACGGTTTTGAGGGGAAATTGGCAGGGTTTCTTTCAAGACTGTTTACGGGTTCCTGCTCCGAGATTTCTACAAGTGCTTTAAAGGAGAGCAATTCACTTATTAAGTAGTATCTTCATCTTGTCGTTGGCATCAACGGTTGGGTCCTTAAGCATTGGCAATTTTCGAAAGGGGGACTTTTCTGATAGCCCACTTTCTATAAATGCGAACTGCACATAAGTTTAAATGCTTGGCAGCTATTTCCGGATGTTCGCACTGATCTTATCGTTTCTGACATCATATATTTCTGATCTTGTCGCTGGCTTTTTCTAATAGAGCGTGAATTAGAGGCATTCATTGAAAGATTACTTCTCGTGTTCTCTGATTTTGATAACGTTAGAAAAATGAGTAAGTTTTTCGCCGTTTTTTTTGTCGTTTTTCTAAATGTGTAAGTGATTGCGTTAGTATTCAATATCTGAATAGCTGTACATTTATATTGGCAAGTCTTCAAGCATTTCGTATTTTTGCAATTCAGAAATTCTTTCAACTGAACGTTGACGTTTTCTAGTTCTAGAAACTTCATCTCAAGCTCCAACAAGGTTGGAAAGGTACGGTTTCTAGGTACGCCCCCTGGTTCCAACGTTATATAATGGTCCAGGGTTCTGTGTTGGTCCTCGTTCACATTGTTTTGAGTGATCTGCATTGTTCTACCTTGACGACACGCTTGCCTCAACCTGTTTCTCAAATGCCGCGTTCAAGGTTCCTGTTCAGTACTGGTAAGACCGGAGCAATGTGTGGTTCATGTCGACAGGTCGCTGCGTAACAGTAAATTACTGTTCTAAAAACGCGTGTTTCCCGCCACAAAGTGACCCAAACAATCCAAGAAGCTACCCCCACTATGAGTCTCGCGGAACGGCGTAAAACACATCACGGATTAACCTACTGGTGAACGACCATTTTTACAACCTCGAGATTACCATCTGCCGGTCACTTATGATGGATGCGCGTGCCGTCGGCTCGATTTCTATCTGGCGGGTGAGGTGTCCATTTTACGGCGCGTGCGAAGGTAAACATGTCATGGCTGCGCGGAGGTGCGAAGGGCGATAATGTTAAGCGTTGTTTTTGTTTGTCAGGGATACGTGTGTTCAGCAGCTGAAGGCGATAGTCGAAGTCGTTTTGTTTTCGTCGGCTTTTTTTGAAATAACTGACGGATGGCGACGATCCGTTTTACGGTTCCTTCTTGTCGTAAAGATGGCGGAGATGGTGGTAACGGTTCAATGCCTATTCCTTTTACCATTTTTCGCATGCGCTTTTGAGCGGAACTTTTTTAGTTATAATGATATAAAATATTATTATTGTATTCTAATAATCCGTTGTTATTTTTGCTCCTTAGCAAGTGCGGACAGGATGCTTATCTTGTTCGTTTTGCTGCTTTTCATTGCTCCAGGGAAGGAAAGAGGTTATTCCTATCTGGTAGTCCTGGCCTCTATAGCTGACAAGAAGAGGTCCGCCACTGTCACCCTAAAAGAAAACATCTAACATGCTCAAATGAGTCCCTTTGACGTACTTCTCCAGCTCCGTGACCTTTTTTTTGATCAATGGGCATCCCTTGTTTTGCATTCATTGTATCTATTAATACATTAATTATTTTAGCCAGTTATGTCGTGTTTATCTTTACAGTTTGTCATAATTGACCAGGAAAATGGTTTGTATATCTGATGTTCAATTATTTGTGATTTAATCTTTACATGAATGATACATATTCCTCATATGGATTAGAATTATGGATTCAGCTTTCTGTGTAAAAGGCCAATGCCGCCACCTCGTCCACTTCTTAGTTTTCCAAATTTGTATGCTCCCGTTGCTTTTTCTCGAAAGTCGGTTGTTTTCTTGGTTCCCTTAACAAAGCAAATTCTGAGTATCGGCTCATAAGCGGTCAATTGTAACTGCTTACCGTCAACACCTCCGCGTTTGGTGCGAACCTTTCACGAAGTTTTTTACGGGACGCGTTTGGAATTCCTTTTTCGCAGTTATGCCTTTTCCAGGACCAATCAAGGACCATATTTAACTTTTCTTCGTTCATGCAACCTATTTAAGAATTTTAAACATTTAAGAATCACATTTTTGATTATCGAAGGAATAAGCGTCAAGTGAAAGTGGCCGAAATATCGGGGGTTTCAAGTGAACTAAAGCTGTAAGTGACTATAGAAGCAGGTTATCTGACAATCACTGGCCGCGAATTTCTCAAGAAAAACCAATGAACGACAATTTTCCTGTCATTCATTGGTCCATCTGACGCAATTAAGACTTGATTGTATTTGTGTGCTTTAATCCCTTGTGTTGACTATGGCTTCTACGTTTGTTATCATTCATCCAAGGATCATCCGTGGACCGGAACTTGATCGCATCCTTCTTAACAGATGACCTGAGCCGTTTTGTTTACGTGTCTTACCTGGCCCTGCGGCAATACTCTAATCCATATGTCGATTAGCCTAAGCGAACCTGAGCCAAGTAGCCGACTTCCTTCCCGCTGTCCATCACCGCCGCCGGGACACTGGGCATTGCCCCCGGCCGACGGCACTCCCGCCGGTGACCCCACTCCCGAACAGGTGCGCGCTCGTTCCAAGGCTGACTGTTGCGGGCGGCCAGGCTGATTAATTGGCGCGCGCTGTACTGCGGGGGCTTAGCCTGCGGCACTTTTCCGCGCCGGGTTTTTTCTCACCGTTAGGCCCGCTCCGGGTGAGAGGGTCGTCGCCAGCGGGGATTAATGAGCGTGTTCGTGGAGCCGCGAAGGCGTAGGGGCGCCGAGGACGCAGGCCATTCCGTCGTTTTTATCATCGTTCCATTGAGTGGTTTTTTCTGGAGCGATTTCAGTTTTATGCGAATGAGTTCGTGAATTTAAGCACGCGGCGAGACAGGCAAAAAGGCGCTTAATCTCTGGTGGTGATCTGAGTTTTGATAGGCTGCCTTTTGCAACTTCCTCTGCAGTTTTTTCCCCGTGACCTTTCACTGGTCATTAATCTCTTAGGCGGCTATACGAGTGTTAAAAAGTTAAACATTGAGCGAACCGAAAATCAGTTGTTGTGACCAGTGATGGGAAAAAAAGAAAAAAAAAGGTCGGCCCGGTTGCTCGGGCCGGGCCGATTTTACGGTTGTTCGGCCCGGCCTGGTTTTTGGGCTCGATTCCCATGTGACTCATGATTAGGGTTGTCGAACTCCTCAAAAATCTCGAACATTCGAATCGAGCTGTTCGATTCGATTCGTAAAAACTCGAACATGTTCGATTCGATTTTATTCGAACCTGGTTTTGAATTATGATGGGGGAAACTGCTTTAAAGAGCTTTCGGTGAATGAGGCAGCCCGACACACAAAAGATTTAGTGCGGGACGCATACTACTTAACGATTAAGTGTCGAACTTTTGAAATATGTCGAACAGTCGGATAGGTTCGATTCGACGATTCTCGAACATACGAATCGAGCTGTTCGATTCGATTCGTGAAAAGTCGAACATGTTCGATTCGATTCGATTCGACAACCCTACTCATGTTCCTCTGCACGATTTCGGTACATTTACTTTGCCGCTACTTTCATGATATTTTTGATCATCTAACCGTTCACCACTATGAAACATTATCATTTTTCAAAGATTCACAGTGACAAGCAGAGCTGTGTCTCGCTCGAAACTTTTCGAGTCTCGGTCTCGAATTATCAGAAAAATTCTCGGTTTTTCGAGAATTTTTCGAGAGACACAGCTCTGGTGACAAGCAATTAAGGATTAAAGAACACTGAGCGCATCAAGGGTTATAGAACGGTGTATTTCTTTTGCCTTTAACAATGCCCCCTTTTACCAATCAGATGTCATGTATCCTAAACTGCGTTGGTAAGCAAAGCATTTTTGGGGGATTTCTTCGTCAGACCTTCGATCCAGCGGGGCTTCAGATCCACAGCCTAATCAGTTTCCCACTGTGACTCACACGAATCCAGTGAAAATGAAATCGAAGTGAATCATGGGGTGGCCCTACCTTCTGATTCACGTTCACTGACTAAATCTGAGCTGTGTCATGGAGAATAATTTAACGTTGTGACTCTTCATCTGCGCCGATCCTTCTGCGATTCATTTCACCAGTCTACTCTCGTCTGTCCAGCACTCTCTTATTTGACGTTTATTTCGACTTTTACTGTCGTCAAAATGGAAGAAACCCATAACCAACCTCTCGAACCATCCGAAATGCCAAGAGAAGAGTCATTGGTTCAAAGGTAACTACTCTTAAGACCTCTTTTTCCAAGGGTTATCATTCGGTGAATAAGGCATTTTTCAAATGCTTGCACCGTTGCCTTCTCAATAAGCGGCTCATTATCCCCTCTCTTATCCAACTCTAGAATCCCTGGTCTTCCCTATACAGTCATATTTTTGTCCATTGAACCCATGCTTGCTTCTCGCTTTCAAATTTCCTCTCCCTCTGCACGTCTCCCCCCGACCGTCGAACGCAAGCCACTTAGAACCTGAACTGTGGCGCGCCCCAAGCTCTCCAAAAAACGGCTCATATTTCCGCGCGCCCTTGTGAACCCGGTCTCGTGCACGGATTGCAACCAAACTGTCCTGCCAATCAAACGCGCTCTTCAAACTCGGAGGGTGCAAATTCGAATTCTCACGGGACTCGGTGTCGATCCGCCGCTGCGGCCTCCGCCCTAGCCTCCTTGCTCTACAAGTGTTTTCTCATCGCACACATTGTAACAGATTGGCGTTTTCCGCGCGCGCGAGTACTCTCGCGCGACTCGCCCTTCTCCGAAGGCAGCCTTTGTTCCGCCGCGCTCTCGAGCCTATTAGCCGCGCCAAGGGCCACGACACTTAATCCGGACGGCGACTCATGGATCCCTCTCGCTCGCTGCCTTTGGTCCTGCTGAGGGCCGAGCGGGACATCTGCGGAATCGCGCCCCCAGTCATTATTCATATTTGAGCGTTCAATGCAAATTTGTGCTCCGAGACGCGGAGGCCTTCTTTCTAATTACGCGGATGTGTAATCCCCCGGAGGCGCCGAGAGTGGCATCGTCTTTGACCCTCGGCGAAGTGTCGTGTTTAACTTGAGTTGACGTCCGCGACCCGTGTTGACGTTCTTCGGACGGTTGAAGAATGTTGCAAAGTGACAGCTTGACCCGATTCGCTCTATGGACTGCAACGTGGACTCTGATGGCGTTCCATGTAGTTGCCGTTCAGATTCTTGACGTGATGTTCACATTATGAGATGGGCCGCTGCTTTGAAGGAACCGAAATGCGATATCCAGAAGTTATCGTCGTCCAAAGTCTAGTTTTTCAACGATTTCTTTATGTTCTGAAAGCAATTCTGCATTTTCATTTTTGCTTGCTCATATTATTTTGCAAACCATGCGATTATTTATGCTATCAGCTTTAATAGTTTCCTGATAGTTTTTTTTCCTAATAGCAGATAATAGTTTTCTTTTGCATGACGTTCAGCATTATTTCTAGTTGGGTACTTACTTTAATTTTTGCTTTATAGAATCCCAAAATTATGCGGTCACTTTATGGCGGCTAACTATGTTGCAGGCATTATTAATGACCATGGTTAACATCTTCAGTATCTAAACTTCACCGTCCATTTTTGTAGCCTTCAGTAGCAATTGAAGATATTTTAAAAAGGTACCAAAAAGGTACCTGTGCCATCGAAAAATGAGCTCAGCAATAATATGCCGTCTGTAATCAATTATTTTTGTTTTCTTCTTCAATTGCACCCATCTGTAGGATGCAAGAAACAGATCTGTTTTAAGGGTTATGGGAAGTAAATTCTTCAACTGCTTAAAGTAGAGATGGGAAAATTGGTAACAGTATTGCTCTGAGTACTCTGAGGTACTCTGAGCTGGAAACTAACCGCTCAAACGCTTTCTCGAGTGATGAACTGTGTTGCCTACAATATGTTTGTCACCAGCGTAGTGAGCTAATGACTATTTCTATGTACAAACCAGAATGCCCAGTAGTCATAATTGTTTTTCGTCTGTGTCACTGTCCAGCCCCAGAAACCCTCAATTTAGCACTCTTCCCAAAAAGCCCATCTTCACCCTCGAACGACCCGTCACAAATCACAAAGACTTAATACGGCTACGCTAGCTCCGAAAAGCGCACTCGACCATCGCAAGTCCATTTTCGGCCGTCGCTCGGCGACTCGTACGTGGCCCCTCCACGCTAATTAGCCATTTTCTTTTCGTTCCTAGCAGACGACTTTCAGGGAGGCGCGCCGTCCCTGTTTTCCTTCCGCTTTGTCTTCTTCCACTCTGATTAAATATTCTTTTCTTAATTGCAGAGCGCGTCGCTTTCCGCTATGTCGCTACGCTAGGAGCAGCGCAGAGAGGACGCTTCGCCGGGTCATGACGATGACGATGATGCGCTTCGGCTCGGGTACGTACAATGTACGCGACTCGGAGTCCTTCAACCCGAGCTCGCTCCAACGGCTGCCCTCCGACCGATCGATAACCTGTACGGTGTTCTTCTTGGACATGTCGCAGAGACAGTTCCACCTGGATGTGAGTTGCTTTACGAGTCTTAGAAGTGGTGGTGGCTGTAGAAGAGCCTCTCGAATGTTAGATCCTGTGGAGGGGGGGTGTACATATTTATAAATTTTCCTAGAAAAAACAACTGAATTTTCGCCAAGAATTTTCTGATAAAACTTTCATAGAAGGCCCGGCTTGTAGGATCAACGTCCCGGGTATATCTTACAATTCAGTTCCAACGCGTATTGGAAGTAGTTATGATTTTCAAAAAAGCCCTGATTTTCATACGCTTTACAGTAGTAAAAAACTTTTTAGGTACTTTTCTACAAAAATGGAAATAATTAGCTGAAAATACGGCAACAACGTATGTAGTATATTTACCTGTAGATTTTTTCAGTTGATAGGCTTGGCAGGATTTGGCAAATTGAGCTGCAATTCTTCACTTGGAGTTTTCTATGTTGGATTGATCCATTTCAGCGTCATGCGGTCGGTCAAGACCTCCTGGAGAAAGTCTACGCCCACCTGGAGCTCGTCGAACGAGATTTCTTCGGTCTCCAATTCCTCTGCGTGCTCAGCTCTAACTCCTGTGGAGTGAAACGCTGGTTGGAGCCGGGAAAGTCCATCAAGAAGCAAATGACTTGTAATTATCTGGTTTGCTGCCCATCTCTTGACCTTTTTGCTATTCAGGTCCACCGTACAACTTGTTCTTTCGGGTAAAATTTTACGTCAGCGACCCGAACAAGCTGGCCGAAGAGTATACGAGGTATCACTTCTACCTGCAAGTCCGAGCGGATCTCCTGGAGGGGCGCCTCGAGTGCTCCGAGAAAACTGCTGCCGTGCTGGGGAGTTACGCCGCGCAATGTGAGTTCTTTATGGGCTATGGATTTGCAGAAATTTTGCAAAAATTTTGATTGCTGAAACCGTCCCCGTAAACTATAACGTAACATTTAAGATTTGTGTCTGTATTCCTTCTCAACCGTTTACGGTATCCTGTTCCAGCCGAACTAGGTGACTACACGGAGTACGAGAACGACGAACACTACGTCGACCAGCTTGAAATCCTTCCCAATCAGACGCGCTCCCTCACCGGGCACATCAAGGAGCTCCACAAACTCAGGATCGGAGAGACCCCGGCGACTTCCGAGTTCAATTTCTTGAACGTGGCGAAGACTCTCGACATGTACGGCATGCACTGGCACGAGGCGAAGGTTAGTTTGGGCGCACTTCGCGTGGTAGTGGTTTGTTGTAGGATGGCGAGGAGAATCCTATAAAAATTGGCGTCAGCTCGTATGGAATGAGCATCTATCAGGGCTCGGAGAAAAGGCACAGCTTTCCCTGGGCGTGGATCATGAAACTCAGCTTCAAGAGGAAGCAGTTCTACGTGCAGATAAGGAACTTTGAGCATAATGTGAGTTCCTTGTATGGTTCACTCATTGCGGGCGGAATGAATGTTAAACAGAGAGAAGGACGTTGAAAAGGACATATATGAATTTTTACTGACAATGAGATAGAATGAGCCAACACCTCTTTTCTTAAATTTTTGAAATTTTTACTTCTATTCTAGTTTATGCACACTTCAAGGCGGCTCTGGCTTTGACCGAACTTGGCTGTGGTTTCCAGTGTATGAGGAGACCATGTTGGATATACTGTTCCTCGTGCATGAAAGAGCCTGCAAGGTTTGGCCAAATGGTGTGGCTTGATTGTGGGACGTGAGCGAGGAGACCGTGAGACCCATAATATGTATAAGAAATTTGCCATGAATTTGACTTCACGAGAATACCGAACCTTTTGACTCAATTGAAGACCAAACTTGCAGGCCAACACTGTGGACACTATCCTCATCTTCAACGCCATTTGTCAGCAGAGCTGCAAAATGCTGTGGAAATCGTGCATAGAGCACCACACGTTCTTCCGGTTGATTGCACCGCCTGCAGCGCCACCGAAGAAACTGTTCAATCTGATGGGGAGTCGATTCCGCTACAGGTATGTCAATGGGATTAGTGGATGGGATTAGCTTTGAGGCGGGCGGGCTTAACCTGTTTACTGTATCGATTTGGAGCGGTGAGCAGACGCGCATCAGTTGCAAGGCTGCTTGGAAGGTCAGAAAGTTATGGCGTTGCTTATGAGGTGTGATCAGAGCTTATTTTTGGGATCTTTCTACGCTTGGTCATCATTGGAGTAAGATTTTTCTCACAGGAAAACCCTTCTGTATGTACATGGAAATGTACAAGTTTCTGTTGATGCGTTGGCGCAACGATAGTATTTTTCCTTACGTATATTCGCTTACTTCCAGCATATTAGAATTTTTGTGTCCAATGGCATGCTGATTACTTTCAACCAACTCCACTTTTCCCGTCATTCCGTTTCGAGCCTCCATTTCCGATCGGAGGCAATTGTTGTGTCGTGACCACAGGCTACCGCTGTCAACATCGCTATAAATTTTTCTCATTACGAAATGTCATTTATTTTTTGTCTTTCCGCATAACACATCTATCAATCGCTGCACTGTCTTAACGTCGCCCTTTCCATCTCTTTTTCCGTACCGTACACATGTTGCGCAATGTCGCTTCGAGTGTCGGCGCTCAAGTGTCCAGCGAGCGGACGTCTTTCGGTCCGTTTTCGGAGCCAGCGGCCGCCCCTTCTTCGCTTGTCTCTTGTCTCAATCAGCGTCTACGAGACAGTCCAGCGTCCGCTTCCTTCGCGAATCGATCGATCGCCGACGTTTTCGGGCGAATTGCCATCGGCGGCGCTGCCTTTTTCTGCCGTTGACAGCCGGTCCTGCGCTCTACCGACCATATGATTTCCGACGGTTACCCTAACTCGTCGAGAGTGAGCGAGAGGCCTCGAGCGTTCCGAGCGTACGCGAACGCGGTGAGGATGTTTTCGCTGCGCTACAAATGTTATTTCTTTGAGGGTGGGACTGTTGTACGGGGGAGCATGTATTGCATGGACGCGTTTTGTAAAGTGGAATTTGAATCTGCTTGTGAACGCCTCTGCTGACCTGACGTCTTTGGCGCGATAAGATCCTTTGGCGCGCGTTCGCTTTCCTGTTCAAACAAAGCACGAAGGGTCGGTGCTTAAAGACTGTAAATGTTTGGGGTGATAGTTCTCAATAAGTGTTTTTATGCATTTTGCTCTTTTTATCTTGCTGTGCTTGATTTATAATGTCGTTCGAAGATCGTCACTGCTTGTCAGGATATTTCAAAATCGAAATTTAATGTTGCTGAAAATATAAAAATCACACAACCGGAAGGCAATCAATCAGTATAATGTATCGCTAGGTAATGTTTGGAGAGAACTTGTTTTATAGTGTGATGTAGAAGACGAAGAACTTGCGCCCTCAAGTAGGTTTAGCCCTTGCCGATTTTTGGGTCCTGTCGCTCTTTTTGGGTCCTCAACAATTTTTTCCATTTATTTTACATAATTATTCTATATTTTTAGGCCTTATTTAATCGGATTCGGCATCAGTACAATTAATCCTTTCATAGTCCGGTAGATTTCCGCAGGGTTACAAGTTCTTTTTTTACCATTTAAAGTCATCGTTGTAGGAGGAAGTACAGTGTTTTTCAACGGAATGGTGATTAGATCTTCGCATACCCCATTTTGCGGTGGTTAGACTTTTCATATTTTTGCGAACACAGTGAATATTTCGATGGTTCTCCGCGTGTTTTTTATAACGCCAAAAAAACCTTCCAGAGAGTCGGCACCCCCTCCGCACTACAAAAAGAAATGTACTTTTCGAGGAGCACTTGATTCCACTTATCAACGTCAATGAAAAATCTCTTCTTTTGTGCTGGAGGAGGCGAGCGAAGTACGTCTCCAGCGTTTGACGTCAATCAGAACCACTGGTAAAAGAGTTATCGGAATTTGAGGTTTACCGACTTCTATAAGGGGATAAGATGTAGTTGAGCTTTCAAAACGGGTCGAGATCAAGGAATGGGTTCTGATATCATGTCTTTCAGTGGCCGAACTGAATATCAAACGATAGAGGAGATGCGGCAGAAGCCGCGTGTCGAACGGGTCTTTGAACGGAGCCGAGGGAGAAGCGCAAGGAGTACGTTCTCCGGCTTGCCACCCTCAGGTCGGACACACCACTCCAGCTCGCGGACTTCTACTCCCACCAACACGTCCGCCACCAACTCGCCCAACATGTCCTCACGTCTCTTCGGGTGAGTCGTTTTATCGTTGCTTCCTCGTCGAGCCTACTTTTCCAACAAGCAGAAAACGCCATAATATCGCTTGGCTCCCAGGACGAAAAGCGCTTTCGATGTTGCGCGAGTCGGCCGTGCGCCAGAAGTTTGCCTCTTTAGGTAAACGTCGCTCGTTCGGTTCGATGTCGCTGCTTTGCATCAATCACCGCTTGATAGGACCACCCACGTCGAGGTAGTTAGTGTGGCGCACAGCGTTGTTTGCACTTGAGATTGAGAGTGAAGCATCACCGCAATACTGTATTCCTCGTGAGTAGCACCTGCCCGGATTAATGGACTGCTGTGAGAGGGAGAGACCGATAGGGGAAAGGAGCCGCGCAGACAGGTGACAAACAGACAGTAGACAGTCTGGCGCGCGGCGGAGACTGTTGCTTTAGCTCAGCAGGTGTTGCTTCCCACCACGTGCCTAATGGGAACTGGCCGTCTTGTGGGCCTTCTTTCTCAGGTTCCCTTTCCTGGTTATCCACTTTTATCAGATGGCTTGTTTGTTTACTGTAATCGTTGACTGTTAACTGTTCACTGGATCTTGAGTTAGTTACATTGAAAATTGGTTCTTATTTTTGTTTTTTTTTGTGGTTTTTGTGGTTCTTAACTCTCTGGCGGGATTTTCTGAAATGTTCCAAGCGTCTCCAAGGATGCTCCATCGCTATCAAGGCGTCTTAGGTCCTGTGACGAATAGTTCTGCGGTGTCACTCTACGTTAGCTTTTCAATCCAATGGAATTAATGTCCGTTTAAACATTGCGGATGATCCAACGTTC
Source organism: Steinernema khuongi (assembly GCA_016648015.1). Lineage (NCBI taxonomy): Eukaryota > Metazoa > Nematoda > Chromadorea > Rhabditida > Steinernematidae > Steinernema > Steinernema khuongi. The sequence goes on along the minus strand of JADLIF010000689.1, from coordinate 10,719 downwards.
CATTACATAAATGTCATTTTTGCTCTCTTATTCGATGTGTTTCCATTTTTCCTCGCACTTATTCTTTCATCTGTAAGGGGTTTCACAAATTCTTGCCCTATGTGGACACTTTCCACAACAATGTATGTCCTTTCCTCTCTAATAATAGCTGTTTTTTTATTTTGGCTGCTTGGCATCATAGTTTAACCGGTTTGATTTTGCTCTTGTACGGATTTCACGGCCACTGGCCTCAATTACGGACTTCCGTCCTATTCTAGCCACATCTTCGTTTTCCAATCTCCGCATAATCCAACCCGCCAAACCTGATCCCTAGCAGATCATCCGACTCATTTTCGCGCGTCTTTCGCCTCGCCACCCGTCTAAACACTCTTCACCTCCTCAATTGTCCAGCGGCCACTACATCTGTGTCACTGCGACTCTGGCGTAATAGTAATTATTACGTAGCCCTTCGCGTCTCAAGTAGAACCAACAAGGGTGCTTCCTTGTCAGGCGCGCCGTCAGTAACCTTGAAGGATAAGGCACTTGCGCCTCTCGCGCTCCCAGCGCGCATTACACGAGTCCGCGCCGGGGATGACAGGTGGGCGCCGCCAGCGCTGATCGGCTGACTTGATTAGAACAATAATGTGAGGCGCCCCCTCTTTTTGGCTTCTGAAAACGTGTCGCATGTGATGTCTTCGTGGAAATTGAGATATGGAACAGCTGATCTTGTGTTTTGTGCCATGGATGCACGGTAGTTTAAGGCGCTATCTTTTTATTCGCTGTTTTTTTACAGAAACACATGAAACGACGTTTTTCAATAGGTGAAGGTCGTATTTCTCTGAGATTGTCATTGCCCCCTGCAATGACAGAAACCCCGATCAATCAAGTTTTGTAGGTTTTTGTGGGCTCTTGTTATGTAGACTTTTCGCATTGTTGTAAACTTGTGTTAGTTTGTGTGTGAACCGTCTGGTAAATGCTCTGTTTTTGAACAGGTTAAGTGATTTTTGGTCCATGGTAGAGGAGACATCTATGAAAGTTAACTTTATCATATTTTATATGGGTTAACGCTACATGGAAGTTCCGGCTCTCTGAGCGTAATGGATAGTAGTTCTCTAATCAAAATTTTCGTCCACATAAATAGTCTATTAGTCAAATTCTTTAATTTTTGTTTAAATATGCAAACATCTTTTCAGTCCAATTTGTTTGTTTGTAATACATGCAAATACGGTTTGACTGTCAGAAATTGTTTCCAAATGTGAGTCATTTCTTTTTCATTAGAAAAAAAATGGAAATCTGGCCTAAAAAATTTTTGTCCGGCGAACTTAAACCATAGGCACTTTAAATTTTTGGCTTTTCCAATTAAGCTATAATATCATGACTCACACCAGATTCCCACTTCCGATCTAGCTGATTTTTCTCCTTTCCTGCGAGCTCTGAACAGAGAACAATCGACAGTCAGTGTAACTCTGTGAAATCCAGTGTAATTCAGTTTAATCGGATGGCGCGTCGACACTCCAATGTGAGAAACGGCCTACGCCCCGGTCGAGGGTAACTGACGACTTCCTTCTCATCTATTTATCTATTGCTGGCGGCCGGAAATGTTAATTTGCCAATTGAATGTTATGTTTGTCATCTCAGGATACAAATTAGGCGGAAGCTCGCTAATTGAATGTCTGGTTTTTAAGGGAAAATTATGTCTGAGATTTTTTATTTTTGTTTGGATGTGCCGCATTTTTCCCGCATCAAATAGGCTTTTGAGGACCGGCGCCTTGCCTATTTTGCGGAATTGTTAACAAATATCCTACATTTGAACACCTTTTAAAATGCTGGCATAACCGCTACTGTCGATTTTACCTTGTTTTATTTATTTTAACTGATGGTTATTTTCTGGAAGTCATCGTTGTTCATTTCTCTAAATCAAGTTCCGATTCACCAAAATCTGTAGAGCCTTTCATATTTTGGCACCATTTCGGGTTCACATACGTGCCTTAACGACTCATCGTCCGCGATCGTAGGACTTCTCATTTCTCTGCTTTCCCCAGAAATATGACAGTTCCCAATAATCCAAACCTAGTTCCAAGAAGTAATCTGTTTCGGACGACCCTTCAGCTCTAATTAAACGTTTTGCCGCCGCGTGTCCCGTGTCGCCCTTAAGACCGCCATAATCCGCCGTGATCTCCGTTCAGGTGTTATTCCAGTCGCCCAGCATGCCCACCGCCACGTCACAAGAGCCCGCTCCGGCGTCAGCCTTCCCTCTCCTCGCCGTGTGCACCCGACTCTTCCCGAAATGGCGCGTCTGCACCGCCAAGTCTAGACGCCGAAAAGGAGGAAAACAAAAAATGTCCGTGAAACATGCGCAGCGATCTGTTCGCCGCCGGCTGCACTCCCACAGCAATGCTTTTTCGCGCGCGATTTCTCGGAACACATTTCCGATGTCGCGCTCATTACCCAGTAGCACGGCGGCGGCACAATTTCGTCGACGCTTTCTGGGAAACCAGAGCCGCGCCCCCTCCGAATGTTTGATCCTTTGCAAAGGCGCCGACAGTGATTTTCTTTGGGGAGGCTTTTTGTAGCCCCGAGCCTCTTGAGATCTGTTTGCCCTTGTAGTGGAGGGGAAGTGCTGTTGAGCAGAGATTGATTTCATATGACATCTAGGTGAGAGTTCAGCATGTTTCTCTATCTTACTTTGACTTTTTATTGGTGAATTTTTGCAAGCTGGGAAGTCAATCTTTGAGAAGCTGACTCGGTCTCGGGCCGAATCCTCAATTTGAGGGTTTGGATTTTTACTCTCATAACTGTGACTTTCATACTTCTTTATTCTCTATGGTCAACTTGGTAGCCCAGACTGGAAGAACGAGTTTTGATTTAGAAATTTTTGGGCGCAACGTCAAATGAGGATACTAGCCGAGTCATGAGCCGGCTCGGTTCCTTAGCCGAAACTCCTTAAGTCGGCATCTCTGTTAGCAGCGAGACTTCCAGACGATGTGAAAGGGAGATATTTTGTCCTTTTCCAAAATCAGTGCTTTCTGCCGTATACGGTATTATAATTTAAGTGCACTTTGCAACCCTAGCTTCTCAATTCGATGTTCCTGGAAACATTTGGATTGGGGCTCGTTTCTCGTGGATAATTATCTGTGCAAAAATACCAAGAAGCTATTACATAGAATTGCCAAGCTGTCCATCAATTGGGCTCTTCTGCAGCTCCGAAGTTACTCGGAATTCTGCAAATGGCGCTGCTACTTTGCGCCGAGGGTTCTGGTTACTGTTGTTCTACGTTCTACCTTTGCCTGAATTTTCTGTTTGCCCTGGTTACCATAATTGAATCTGGTCAAGGATATAGCTTACTAGAACTCACATATTTCCAAATCTTCCTTTCATCAGAGAAGAAGGGACGCTGCACTTCGAAACCCAATTAATATCCAATTTCCTCGCTACACGGAAGTAACGGAATGATATTTCGCGAACGCTCTGATAATGACATTTCTTGGAAAACAATTTGTCTCCTCCACTACAATAGGGTCCCCTGTCACGCAAAGTACATCTGCTATTTGGCGGCTGTCACGTCCTTCAAGAATAGACTCGTTGAAAAAGTGAGAGACAAAGGCATTAATTCTTTGTTTGATTTTATTTTCTGACGTCCACGGAGTGCAAGTGGCATTGTTTTCTGTGGAAGTTGAAAGGTAGGTTTATTTCGGGAGATCATATGGACAACATTACAGTTAATTCTTATTTTTGGTGCAGCAAGTGTCCTTTAACAAACACACTTGATCTTGTTGACCTTATCATAACGGCACATGCCAATGCACATTCAAAATCCTAACATTTCTCCTAACTCTAAATTCTTAAAATCCTTTTAAAATCCTAACAAAAATGAGATACGCGGATCAAATGCCCATGATCGCTGTGGGACGTTATTTGTAGATCGCTGCGGGAGCTCGAGCAATACACATCTGATACGCAGGCCTTAAGTGTCCTTTATCAAGCACACCTTGTGCTGATCTTACCATCATTTGTTTCTGCTCCATCAATGCACCTTCAAAAACAAGAGTTTTCCTTATTCTATTGGTTTTTCTGCTCCAATATCGTGGTCTATTCTAAAGCCGTAGTCCAGAACAATAGTTGTAGTCGTGCATTTGGAGACTCCAAACAACAGGCATTCTTGTCAGAAGTTGCTGGGCAAGCTAGAAGAAAAACATGCCAATTTCTAGAAATCGCCTGCTGTTGTGAAAGAAATCCAATATGTCTTGAGAAATGGGGTTCGTTCTTCTTAGAAACAGAAATTTTCTCGGAAATTTCTCTGTCTGGCTTCGCTTCAATAACACTGCGCCGCATGCATAAGTGGATAAGTGGATATTTTCAAAAGTTTCGCCCAGCGAGGATTTTCAGTGTTTTCTGACATTTAGAGGATTCGTGTTGTGTTGTGCCTTGGTGAATCTAAATGAAATCCCACGTGAGGCTAACATAAGCTTAATCCGTAATCTCCAGATCTCTTGTAAACACGGGATTATAGGCAATCCGGGGCCTCAGTGAATTTGTGATATTCTGTGTCTTCAGAAGGCTTCTGTGCTGGGGACACTACTCATCCTAGTGCCCCCAGATATTGAGCATATCCTTACGCCCATGCACACTTAAATCATGTGGACCATCTGGATACTAAATGATCGGTCTTTAGGCCTAACATTACTACTGTATTAAAACTGCCGTTTCGCCAATGATTTTATTCTCTCAGAGCCCATCCAAATGATCCATCTCGCTCAGTTGCCCGACATCCTGTCACAGGCGGCTCACTGCAGCTTTGACAAATAACACGTCTTCATAGTGTAAACATCAGTTGTTTTTTGTTCCGCAGGATTAGTCAGCGCTGTTTAAGCACCTGTTCTTCTCGGCCATCCCCACCACTTCTATCTACGGCAGTCGTCCTCCGTGGATTAGAGCTCACACGCCCCATTGAAGTAGCCATTTGTCTCGTCGCCTAATCGTACGATTGCTGGGATTACCGCGTGAATTATGTGTTTTTGCTGGTAGGAGCGCGCGAAGATTAGGCGAACGAAGGGCGAAGGAGGCGAGCGGGGGACGGTGACGTCACCGCCTCCCGCTCGATCATCCAACTGTCAGAGCGATTATGCAGATTGTCCGTCAAGGCGATGCCTTTCACTTCCTGGAAATCGATAGTGAAGGTTGGGAAGATTGCAAAGCGAGATTTGTCAGAAGACACGGACGAGGCTCAGTGCCAGTCCAATTTGGGGAATTAGCTTCCCCGGAACACAAGCAAATGCATAGGGGAAGAAAGTGCACTCCAGCCTGACCAGGAGTTCACTCGAGTTCTTGGGATCCTAGAGCCACTTTCTGGAATGGGAAGGCGTGTACTTTTACAGTTAATTTTCAAGCTGCATTTCCTAGTAGCGAGCCAGGTCAACATGTCCCTTAAGTGCAACTGCTCGGATGGTTCCCTTGTCTTTCGTTCCAGGATTGTTTTCGGCTGTACTCAGAGGAAGTCCAGTGGCCCTTGCATGGAATCCCTTCCAGGAATCCACAGTACTGATTTTTATATCGCTTTTTTGGTTCTTTTAAAGTTCATGGGCGTTCTGGAAATGGTTCTGCAGATGACGTAACGTAGTGACTATTTCCGGTCAAGAAGCAGCTGACTTTTTGCAACATTCTGCATGTGCAGCTCTGCTATCGTATATCTCGTTTCTGCAGAATATTTTAACGCATTTTCTTCATACATTACCAGACGTTAAATCTACTAATCAAGCAAGGGTTAATTGTTGGCTCGCGAGGCTCTTTAATCAGATCATAGAGTGATCTGCTTGGACTCTAATGTAGTTCGTCATTTCCAGGAGCACAAAACTACCCGATCTGAGATCGCTGATCCCTGTTCATGTGATAATTGGCCGCCAAAATATGTGTGAGTGGTTTGGGTACGATCTAGGTAATGCTTCCATAATCTTAAATGTTGCTCTCCACTTTATTTTTGCCCTTTGATAGCCGATCTACAGTTATCCAATCACACATCAACATTGAAAGCTTAATCTCACCCCCATCCCCATAGCTCCAATTGCGGTCCTCTGCTATGTAGCCGTTCCAAAGCCTCTGGTCTCCTTACATCCTGTGTCCTTCCCTAATCGATGGCCTTTTGCGTTTCCAAATTCTCACACCCCTTCAAAGACGCGTTGTGGGTAAACAAATAATAAATTCCAAATCGCGGCGACGCGTGAATCATATTCCAATATAGTCCCCTTTGGTGGTCCCTCGGGTCGCAGCAGACGCCTCCAAATGGAATTACGCACAGTAATTTAATTTGCGAACATTCACTTGAGAAGCCGGCTTAGTAGAAGGAGTTAGGCGCTGCGACAAGCGCCCCTTGTCACGCTTTTTACGCCCTGCCTTGCGCTTTTACCGCAATTGTTCCCCTTCGCTGCATTGATTGCCCTGGGTGAGCTGCTCACATGGCTGTGGGAAGGAAGCGGACGCAGCGCCGCCCACCGTTATCATAAAGACGCCCGAGGGAAAAAGTGTTCGTCATCGTAGGGCGACTGTTCTGCCGCTAGACCGGAGAGTATGTATATTCATGCCGCTGATAACATGGCCCCGGCATGCTGAAATTCGCTGTTGGTCCTTGGGGCGAGGCGCTCTACCGATCGTACCATGAGGAGCGGGAGGCTAAGTCGCCCCCTGGAGCGCGCCAAGACGGTGGCAGGAAGAACAGGAATGGGTGAGTTGTTATGAGGGTTTGGGGTTCGATTCTGTTATTGCATTGTTGTGAGAGGAGAATGGTTTGGAGGACTGAAAGGGATTCATGGTCTTAGGGATACACTTGAGGAGCCTACCTACGTGTATGCCAGTGGTTCTCTACACCCTCAAAGGCTTTACGGGGTCCTTTTACCTTCAACAGTTCTCATTTTGAGCTAGCGTCTTGATGAGTTATTCATACAAGGCTACTAGGCTCTTATATCTTGGTTGATCGTAGTTTAATCGTAAATCATATTTTTGGACAGACTACAGAGCAAAATGAAAATGAGCTGTTATCAGTTATGTGATACAAGCTCCTAGGAGCACATCCAAATGGTTTACACTTCCTATTAGTAACCCAAAATTGGTAGAACGTTGGAGTGTCAAGGTTTTTATGCTCTCTCTCTTATAGAAATTATTCAATTTTCGCGCTGCATACCTCGTAAGCAGATCTTCTCTTTAGGAGAGAAAAAAAATGTCGTGTACGATTTCATGTAGCACATATGCTGTCCTAAATATAATGCTACCTGCAGTGAATTGTACGGTACACCATCGGCCATGACAGTTCTATTCTGCAGCAAATGTAACAGTGAACGTAGTTTTCACGAAAAAGCGGACCTTACAGAGTGCACATCCTACACAAGTCCCACTTAAACATTGGTCCCATTCTTGAAGCCTCATTGCGCAGCGCTTGTGCCCTATCACAGGTCAGTCCGCACTAGGATCCATATCAGATGGTAGTGCACCACAAACAACTTCATCCATCACTGGAGACGGACACGTTTCCGACCTTGATCCGAATTATCATTTATTGGCTTCTGAGATTATGACATACGATCGCCATTTCTCCAGTTTCTCATTTGATCACCACCCATCCGGCTCCTAATTGAACTGATTCGTGTTTTCGCCTTTTTTGCACGCGTCCAAATTGACCGAAGAGTCGCGCGCGGGGTTGTTTGTTTGCGCGGTGGAAGTGGTAGCTCCTTGGCGTTTCACTAGCCGTCGTAGTCTTCTTCAGATCGTCCGTTGTCCATTGTATACGGGGCACTCGTTAATCGCTTTGTTTTTGTGTTTTTATTGGATACGTCCGGCAGCCATGCTAGGGCAATTATGCGGACACGGAGCACCTGGATGAGGCGCAAAAAAGCGGAGATTATTGCAGCTGTTGCGGCAGGAGCGGGCGAGTGGCAGGATGTTGTGCTTGTTGACTATAGATAGTGCTTTACGAAGTAGTGTTGGGAGTCCTGGGAGCAGGACTATAAAAGTAGAGGTCGTCAGTTTTATCTCCCTGCATTCCTAACTTGTCAATCGATGGCGTTTTCTCGACTCTATGAACTCTAACACCAATTTTTGTGCAGCAAAAATCTTCTGCTCTCCAAATTCCATCTCTCAACAAGCTGGAAAAACATAATGTCAAAACGATGATTCACTTCCGGGGCGTGGCCGTTGTGTTATTTTTTCTGACCTATACGATTTCTTTGGAATGCTTCCAGGCAGTTTTTGTTGATTGGATTGTTGGAGTAGGCGTTCAAAGTGAGCGCCGTTTAACCTCACTAAATTTCTGTTTGATTAAGCAATCTCGTTTCCATGGACTTCCACACTAATTTGGGAACTGAATCTTTTGAATTTGTGTGTTAATGTAATTTTCATGTCTGACCAATATAAATATTCTTTCTGGTGTATTCTTTCTGTAGGTCATTTGTGGGGTATTGGTAAAACAGCAAGTACACCTTTTTAAAGATGGAACTTCAGATGATTTATTTCCAAACATCTTTCTTTCTACACAACAAGTAGGATTCAACTTTCAGCCAAAGGTTTTTTGGCCCTTTAATGGCCCCTAAAATTTTTGGCCCTTTTTCTTTCGTGCTGACTCACGCTTGTAGAACCTGTCAATAACATAACCCATTGTTCCTAACCTAGTCCTGCTGAAAACTCTCTTCGACTCTCATCGAAACTCCATTTCTCTCCAATTTCCGCTTTCCTTTCGCTTTCGTCGGAAGCGGCGAGGCGCGAACTGTCGCCGACGGAGCCTCCGACCGGGCGGTGTCCACTCGGCGCGGGCGAATGACCATGCAGACAACACAAACACGCGAGCGAGACGGCGCGCTGTAGGACCAGTTCTTCGAGTTTCTTTTCCGTCCGAACTCCCCGTCCGACATCACATTAGCGAGCTGTTCACTGGAGCCGATTGTTCGCCGAACCGCCAGCGGCAAAGTCAATCATTTTCGCGTTACATTGGCTAACATTAGCGCCCGGCCGCCGCAGCCTTGTCCTGTTAGAGCTCCTGTGGCTGTGGTCGTGTCAGTGCGGAATTTTGGAATTTACGAGCTAAGGTCCTTTCCCACAGATCTTTGAAGGTTAATTGGAACGTCTTTGTTGCAGTCGGTTCCAGCCTGCGGCGCTGTGTTTACGCCTGAGGTACTGGTCTCAGGGGCGTAGGCTTATTTCTGGTTGCCGTCGTGTGCTAAAGTGCGAATGATCTCATTTTCTACGCATGTGCATTATCGTATTTTCGAGATGTGATGTTTATTACATGGGGACACCCACACGAGGTTTTGATCCTGGTGTTCAGTTTTTCTTGGTTGCACTTTACACCGATTGACGCTTAATTTATGTTCGGAAGGGAGGTTCGAGAACATTTCTTGGGAATATTTGCGTTGAAGGAAGCTGTTTTGGATGTATGTGGGAAATTCCTACAGCTTAAAAACGTAGAACCTAGACTATCGAGTTTGAGACCCCCAGTCGGCTCAAGTAGGATCGTCCCATCTGGAGCTTCATGTTCCCACCGTTCCTAAAACCAACCCAGAAGCCACTTATACGTACTCTTTCGTCTTCTTTTGCAATCAGAGCTCTCTATCTGCCTTGCTGTGCCACCCGGTTGCCCATCCACCGTACATGTCCCCACCACCACATTCCAACCATGCCAATATGCTATCATTTCAGTTCCACAGCATCCTCCTGCTCAAGAAGTCCTCGTTGCGGTGCTCCCACAGCCATTGTCCCTCCCTCGCCGATCCTCTCGCGCTCCTCGCTGGACTCCCACCGCGGCGGCTCCGTTCCACGCGAGACCCAACTCGAATCGGGCCATTCCACTCTGCGGCGGAATGGAAGTGTGACCGTACTCGCCGGACCACAACAGCCGAGCTCCAACGGTCACGCAGCTCATCACCACAGGATTCAGTCAAGCGGCGCCTCCAGTAGATATCAGTCTCCACCGTCTCCTCAACACGGCTACGACAACATGATCGCCGCCAGTCAGCAGGTAAGCCTTTTTTCTCGGCCTTGAACCCGCGACATGAGATATAGGAAGATAAAAATGTTATTTCATGGGCATGGGATAGGGGAAGCGCACCATTCAAGGGAACGTGGGTGAGTCACTGCGGGCAAACAGTTTTGCGTCGTTCTGTCAGCAGAATTGATTGAATGCAGAATAGAGATTGCTGTAGGCTAGGCGATTTCGGCGTTATAGTTTACAAGGGGTTGACCTTGGGTTTACAGCGAGCGACGTCTTCTAACGTCAGTGAGTGACGCTTAGCACCTTGCTTTGGCCCCACTCTCTCCTCTTACAGTTTTTCTGCGTCTTAATAACAAACCATTGTTTCCGGCCTTTTTCTTGCCAAGAACATCGCGTTATGGTTCCTATTAGCCCACTAAATGTTAGCACAAAGACCTGACTAATAAGCAGTTGGATGCCCCCAATAAGCCACAGTGATTTCAAACTTCTCGAAGTTGTACGTCACCACTTTCCACTCGCAAAACCTTCACCGATGTGACACACTCTTTCGCCCACGTTCCTACATACTTTTTGGAGTTAGCGAGATCAGGGCCTCTGTGTACGGCCTCCAAGAACCCGAGGCCCTAATTAGCGTATGCCAAATTGTTCTTAATAGTAAAGGTCCCCAACTGTCACACTCCGAATGAAACGAAATGGGGTGCAATCGAAATCCTTTTGGGAGTACATTAATATGCCGTAGACATTATCGGCCCAAATTTTGATTTGACATAAAA
>JADLIF010000686.1:0-22378 GCA_016648015.1 Steinernema khuongi | reverse complement strand
AGATCTGCTGACCTAGCCAAAAATACTGACGTCGAGGTTTGCTTTTATAACTACTAAACATTGGGCCAACAACCTACTACTGGGAAAAAAGTAACAACGCGCAATCTGCGCGCGCAGCCCCGGTTCTTGCAAAAATAAAGCGGAAAAACATATGTGTGCATCCTGATATTCAGATTTCCATTAAACGCACGGAGATTTAATAAGAAAGGTTAAAGACACTATGGCTAACAAGATAAGTGGAAACTCCATTATGGCAACTGAAACGGTTGGCGGTAGACGGAGTTCCTTATTCAGCGTTATTGAATTACTATTATCCTACTACAATGAATGCTGTTAAGATATTAACTTTTTTACTGTTAGTTTGCTCTTCGATGCATGATGTCACATTTTATGCGACGCAATTTCTAAGAGAAAGTCAAGGACCACCATCTTATTAATACATAGGTTGACTGCGCCTTCTTCAACTCTGCTGAATCGGCTTCGCCAAGCTCATTTCTTGTTACGCGTGGACGATATATCGTCAATTGGAGAGAAAGTCCAAGCCATTTGGGTCTATGACGCAATGTCTATATGGCCATTTTAGGCAACGGGAATTCGCTACTGCCAAACCACCATTACATGTCCGACAAAAACATCTCATTTTGGCTATTGAGTTTATGTTATATTCATCCTTTTTTGCTCCAGTCAGTGGCCGCATATTAGGACAGTCCGAGCAGGGCCGATGAGAGGTGCACTCCATGAGCTTTCGGCACGATTTATTCGTCCTATATGTTCGCTTTTGTACTTTTGCTTCTAAAAGCTCACAAGCATGCTAATGAATGTAATTCGATGAAACAGTGCATGTCGTTAGGCGGTAATTCCGTACAAATGTCCCTTCAAAATGGCTTTGGGTAAAATTCGTCCGCTCGTTAGCCCAACATCAATCAGAAATCTAACGCCAAAAACATTGGTTGGTGGCATGTAAACAGCTGGCTGACGGACAACTGCTGTCATTCTCTTGGGTCTGCGCCTTCGAACGAACACTCTTGAAACAGCGGCCACAGTGTTCGTCCGTTAGCGCGTGGAAAATTGTGAAAATTTGACTGGGACCTTGTTAGAATGCAAAGCGCAACGCAGTGACGTCAAAGGTTGCGAAGAGGTTGGTCAGGAACTCCGCGATGCCCTCGAGCGCCCTTCTCACGGAACGTGAGGGGTTATGTCCTCTTTGTGAAGAGATATTGTGTAATGTGATGGTGCCGACTCGCTAGTTTCCCATGATTGTCGATAATCACTGAAATAAGTAAGTTCCGAACAGGTGAACTTCTTCAGTGGGATCTAACTACTATCGGAAACTGCGTTGTCGGCACTGTAAACTTTACAGTGTAGTATATAGAATGGCGATGATTCGTGCCACTTCTTTATAACGCAAGTGCATATTCGCTTCCTTTATTTTCGTTCTGTCCATATTGGCCACGCTTCATTCTAAGAACTACTGGAATTACTTCTCTTAGAGCACTATACATAAGTGTGCGTGAATTTTCGAAATCTTTGGTCACTTATTACATATTCAACAGAGAAACTTTTTTTGTTTGCGAAACTAAGGTGCCTTTGGTATTTAACATGAAAGTTTTTTTTTCCCAAACCGTATTACATATTCCTCCCAAACGATATTTTTTATAGAATTTATCGGTTTGCAAAATTTGCAAAGATTGCAATTGTATTTCAATAATTGCACTTTACCGCCCTTCTTGCATGTCCTTCCCATCTGCAGAATATCCCTTAATGGGTTTGACCGTTTTTACTCTGTCTAAGTGTTTCCCCAACCACAAGATGTAGCTAGACAACAATGTCATTTTGTTTTTCTCCCACATCACATGGTGACATACATATGAGTGACATACATACTTTCTTTTACCCGAACAACATATATAACTTGCTTTAAAAAAAACTGCTTTCCGTTTAAGAAAGAAGCATTTTGAGTGTAGAAAATAAGCAGTACATATATATCATCTGATCGAAAATCACAAGTTCACAACAAATCGGTTAGACGTGCCGAAAGGCTTTAAAATGAATGTTCTTTGTTGCCTGTGTCCGTGCATTGCGATTTGATATATAGCCGGCTTTCTGAAAATGATAACTGTCTCTTTCTTACGTTTACATCTGGCATTGTTTAGTCCTTTCTGTTAATTCTTCAGCTCCTGGCGCGCATTTGTGCTTCGGTCCTGGTCAGAGCTGTGTCCCGACCCGAAACCTCGGGATTCCCGACCCGAAATCCCGTCCCGATCCCGAGGCTTCGGGATTTCCGACCCGAAATCCCGTCCCTTCCCGAAATTCCGACCTGACCCGTCCCGAAATCGGGATCGGGACTGGTCGGCTCTGGTCCTGGTTCAAAATTCTGCTCTAGATTCCCTCCAAACCAGAACTGATGTGTTCTAAAAGCTTCATTCGTGTGTTTCTAGGTTTCATCGGATAAGTACGTTTTGTTTAAAACAAATGTTGTCTTGTTACTTCTTCGTGTTTCCAATTCATGGCGCGATTTCTTTAGGAAGTGAAAAGCCGACCCTTATTCCTTGCACTAACCTGTTATGCATGAGCGACGAAGACAGACGTCATAGTTTATCTAATCAACCATGAATCTTGCATTTGGTCCAAGTAGTCGCGGTGGCCCTTTTACTTCCCGGAATTCCCCCACATCCCCTAACCGTCGCCCTTTGCGTCCACCGCTGGATATTCCATTTGCTTCGTTCCGCTTAAGCGGTCACGCAATTTTTGTTTTGATTGTCGAATGTCTCCAGTCAACAGTGCCCCCATTTATCAGGTCTCCACAGTTGTTGTTCTTGAGGAGAACACGTAGACTAGTCTTTACTACTTATCGTTACCTGAATTAAGGCATCAGAGAGCTCAATAGAAGTACATGGCTTTTCAAAATTTATGGATATGCTTCAAAGCGAACAAAGTGTGCTAACAAGACATTTTTACTCGTAAAACATTTTCAGTACGTAATGCAGAAAATCCGGTATAGATCTATTGGGTTGGTGCATAATTAACTTCCCATAAATTAAAGATCTCCATTCTTTGTGATACTTGCTAACAGAAACCAGACGTCGAGGGCGCTGTAAAGAGCACTCTTCTCTCTACCCCAAAGATGTGTCGTCGGCTCCTATTCCTGTGTCTATTCCTATTTTTTGACGATTTTGTTTGACCACTCGCAAATTTGTCACATGGACATCTCCAACATGTCATGCTAAATTAATTCCTAAAAAATTTAGCAGCACGCTAAGCGTCTAGTGACATCAACCAGGTTTATGGCGAGGGTTCAACGAGTGCGAGGATGTGCTTGAAATGGTTCGATAAATTTCGATCTGGGACAAATCGCTCATTGTCCCAATTCGAAGATGCCGCCCTACTCTGGCTGCTTGCAAACGAAAGCTGGCAATCGACGCGGGAAGTGTTAGAACAGTTAGGGGCTGACCATACTACGGTGGCACGTCCCCTGACTGCTTTGGGTTTCAAGGCGAAATTGGGGCATGTTTTCCCCACGACCTCACCAACACCTAGAAACGACAGCGAATTTTCATTCCACACCTTGTGACAGGAGATGTAAAGTAGGTCTGAACCGCAAACTTTCGCCTGAATCGTCAAAGAGTTGTTCCTAGAAGAAAATCAAAACCTGACTCGACCCCAAACTTCGCCAGAGGAAATTAATGTGGTCGTATGGTAGGATTGGCAAGGAGTGCTGTACTGGGAAGGGCTCCATAACAAGAGGACACTTTGTGCTATTGTCTACTCACAACAACTGGACAAGACGGTTTCTTCTGTCCAAGAAAAGAGAAAAAACATGAAGAAAGTCATTTTGCAGCATGACAGCGCAAAACCGCATGTGGAAAAATAAATCCAGTCTAAATTACAGGATTTAGGCTGGGAAGTTCTCGCCAGCCCACCGTGTAGACCAGGCCTCGCCCCATCAGAATACCACCTTTTCCGGTCGATGAGCAACGAACTCGGTGAACAGCAGTTTTCTCTACAAACTGAAGCAGGGAATTTCTAAATTATGACCTAGATCAGACAAAAACTAGCAAACCTTCTTCAACAGTAAAAGGCGATCTACTTTTCATAGGATGCATCAATTGCATCGCGCTTGGCCTCATTCGAAGCGCCTCATCCTTTTCTACAATCTGACGCGGGAAATTTTCAAACTATGGTCTTTAACACGCACAGTTAACGAAAAGCCCTTGAAGATCAGAGAAGATTGCTCAAACTCGCTGTTGCATGGTCCCGCAACGGGGGTCCTTCGGAACAATGTTTCAGTGGCGACTATACGTACGTGTTTAACGATGCATATCTGCGAAAATCATAGGAAAGTTACAAAACTTTTCCTCTTCATTCACTGGTAATGTGACAACCATGAGGATGTTGGGGCTTCATTTTGTATTCTCCTGAATTAAGAAAACCACTTGGGCCGATAGCGAGAGGCACTTTAGACATGTTGTCCCCTTGAGATGCTTGCGCATTTTAAAGCTATGGCGGTTATTCGTATTCCCCATTCAAAGAAAGTGCACATTTAGCGTGTCCGTGTAATAAAAAAAGAGTTTTCGCGAGGCTGGTTTAAGTTTTACCCATTTTTAATTAGATTTTCAGGGTCAACTTATACAGAGCTATCCAAAAGTTCGCGAGCTTTTTAAGAGGCCACAATTTAACGGAAGTTATTGAAATACTGTGAAACTGTTGTCAAATATTTAAAATTCTGTAAAATTTGAGGATATTACTGAAAATACGTATTGGGTTGATGCATAAGTCTTGACGCATTTTGAAACCGTTGTTTATTGGTATTTTTATTGAAACTAAGATTGAGTTTATATACCGTAATAATGTATAGTTCTTGTACTTATCGCAGCTGAACGGCGCACCCCAAATTCTTAGAATAAGGGATGTTCAGGGTCGAAAACTTTTGGGACACCGTTTTTGACTTTTTCATCTAAAATCAATTGTTTACCACCTCATTCGTCCCTCACAGGAACGGAAAAGCAGTGATCGAATGCAGCGCGGTCCGGGCCATACCGTCGCTGACCGAGAATTTCATTGAGCTAATTTATGGAGGTTAGAAAGGGTCAACTTTGAAATATGCCATTTTCCGTGGTGGGGCTGAAATCGGATTTTTTCCACATTTTGTTCCTTTTCTCGGGAAAGAACACATGTCTCACCACACGGTTTATGTAGACAGTAGCTAAGAGTGTTACCGTGCTATGCACCACTTCTTATAATTTGGCTCGTTTAATATCCTACCCTACGTTCAGTATATTCATTACCTGTGATAAAATTTTGACCATGGATCCCAGTTGTCCCCATTTCGAAAGTTGTTGAAAATTCTTTCACACGTTTTTGTAGACGTTAGACCCTTTCTATAAACGTAGTATGTGACAGCTATCCTCTGGTGCACGGTTAAATTCTATACGAATTTTTTTTTTTTGGATGGCATATCGGTAATCTAGGGTGGACATTTTTGGGTAGGGTGAACAAAATCACTTGTGAAGTAGCAATAAATGATCAAATGAGGGTAGGCCACATATAGCTATGGAGAGGACAGACTGCTCTTCACAGCGCACTAACTTGCGTTTCTGTACTCCTACACAATCAGAAAATATGCTTCGTCCAAAAAAGCGTCAAGACTTATGCATCAACCCAATAAAATACGGAAATGCGTGAAAACATTTCTTGAATTTGATCACGATGGTTGCACAGGTTTCTTTGCTTAATCCGTTCAAAGCTTTTTGCATATTGCGCGCTGCATATTCACTTTAAATGGAAAAACCAGCATCCAAGAATGGGTTTACATTATGTCCCTACCCCGCTAACTTGAACTGTTAACATTTCCCGGTCAATTGTCGTTTGCAAATTTTTTCCAGTGAGTCATTAAGTTTATTTATAAATTATAAGTGACCAGAGCTGTCATCGGATCAACCCGAAATTTCGGGTCAGCGTTCGGGTCATTGGGTCGGGTCGGGTCACCCGAAAGGTTCCGGTCAATGACAGCTCTGTGAGTGACTTATCCGGCAGATTGCGATTTTTTATTATTTACCCATCGGAGCCTAACTTTAGCTTACGATGCACAAATTTTCGATCTTAAGGGCAGATAGCATTCTAGACTACCTGTTTTCTACAGTAATTCCTCTTCTCGTTTTTATTCGTACACCAAAAAAAGAGAATCTCTAGCATTTCAACATTATTGCTTTTAGTTCCATAAGCAGAAGGGGTCTTTTTATGAGGAAAGGCCAGAGAAGACGCAATGTCGTTAGCACTTATCAAAACCTGTCATCGCTTCCATCACCTTTTCGCTATCGTTTCCTCAAAAACACATTGCGATCCCGGTGATAAAAACATAACCTCATTTGCCCCAGTAAAATGTCTGAAGCCCCTCTTCTTCGCCGCCGCTCGTTCATCACCCAATGTTTAACATTTGTTTTTCACCTTCCGCTAACATTTGTCCCTGAAAAAAATGAACTGCGGCATCCCATTCATTTACTTCTAGAATTCTCTTCCAGAATTTTGTGAAAGAAAAAATGTCACACTTTCTACGTTCATCAAGTTAGATTAAATTGAATATCGACTGCATCTTGAATCCTCTCAGTATTTTGTTCACTTTGGAGTGTGCATAGCATAATTTTGCGCAAAAGAACAAGTTAAGAAGAGTGCTGAAAGCCACTGGACTGTAGCTCCCAGGGTTTCAACGGCAAAAAACAGCTCATATTCCCAGAAATAACCCCCAACTGCGCTACCCCTGCGCTAATGTATGGCCGCGCTACTTGAAAATCTTACATGGACGATCGCCTGGCCTCTGCGCCGTGTTTTGATTCTCTTCGTAGAAGCATGCGCAACAGAATTTGGCACACCGAGATCTGCTTGAGATAAGTACAAAAAACCATTCGCGACCTTACTGGCGTCGAGGTTTGCTTTTATAACTACTAAACATTGGGCTAACAACCTACTACTGGGAGAAAAGTAACAACGCACAATCTGCGCGAGCAGCCCCGGTTCTAAATATACATAAAATATAAATGTGTATCTACAAATGTGTATCTCTGTTATACATAAATGTGTATCTATTGGGTTGACACCAGGGCTGTGCAAAACTCAAAACCGTTTTAAAAAACTCAAAAGTTAAAACTCAAAACTCAAAACCCGAAAAAGCCTCAAAACTCAAAAGTCGCACAGCTCTGGTTGACACATTGAAAGTGAGAACGTTTATCAAGTTTTTTTCCTTTTCAACTTTAAAACCAAAGCAGCTATTGTAGAACGAACCTCAACTCGAAATGAATTCTACCTTACATTCCGACTAATCGGAGTATTTTGTTTTCCCTATTGTGCCCAGCAAAGCTTCAATTAATGGCTTTTCCCGCGTTGGGTATTTTGCTCTACTTCCCAGATTGTGATCACCAGACTGACAATGACCAACGTAAACATGATTTTCTGAGACAATGTTAATGACGATGTACCTACATAATCACCTGCTATTTCTGCTATTTGCTCCTCTGCCCACTCGATTCTCGTAATACCCAGTTGTCCTTTAGCTTTCACTGTTTTTATTCTTTCAGCAGATAAAGTGGTTGTTCAAAACCGTAATTATCGTTTATTGTTTCGCGCGTGCCCAGCTTTCGACAAACCTCTAAAGACTACAAACATGGATTTCAGGATTATGGGCGATAACGAGTGTCACGTTGAGGTTACCGTGACGAACGCTGTGGTCACCATCTCTTTTGTCGTAATATTCGCACTAAGTCTCTTCGGAAACACCGCCGTCGTTATTACAATTTTATTCCGGCGGAAGTCCAGTCGATCTATCACCAATCTCTATCTGCTGAATTTGGCAGTAGCGGATCTTTTAAGGTAGGCCTAACGCAGGTGGTATACTCCTATTACCGCATGCCCAGCTCCTTTGGATTTATGACCGGAACTTGAAATTTCTGATGTGAATAACTCCAGCTAAATTTTTTTTTGTTTAAGATCTGTAATATGTATGCCATCAACGCTCATCAGCGAGCTATTTCACTGCTGGATGCTCGGCCCCCTTTTCTGCAAGATGGCGGCCTATCTGCAGCGTAAGTCTTCTTTCTGTTGGTGTTCATCACATACTCCCCTTTAGCCGTCGCAGTCACGGCTTCTGGCTATACATTGGCGATTATAGCAGTTGAGCGTTACTATGCGATTTGTCGTCCTCTTGAATCGCGAATATGGCACACAAAGAAACATGCCATGATGATGATCATGCTCGTCTGGGTGATCTCCTTCGTGGCAAACCTCGGAACAGCCATCATGTATGACGCCGTTCCCTACAAGGACTACTGGAACTGTTTAACCACAAACGGGCCCGTAGCCGACTTCTTCTATCAGCTTTACATCACTCTAATTCTTCTTTTTATTCCTCTCACCATCATGGTCGCGATGTATGGAAACGTTATTTTCACACTCAAAACGGGTATTCGCTTTGACGCTCAGCTCCTTACGGTAGGCTCTCTCTCGAGCATTGATTGCGGTGAGTGTACAATCTGTTCTATATTTGCCGCTCACAAAACAGGCAAAATACGGTTGCAGAACTCCACTGCGACTCCCTACCGCTTACTTAAACATTTACAGGGTGCGGTGGACTAGAAAGGAAACCTTCCTTTTCTGGATGGCTCCTCGATGCCGTCCAGTTTCCAAAAAAGGAACGTCTTATGTCGAAGTCGGAAATCAAAAGTAGTTGTTTGACGCTAGAAGTACCGCGATCTCTAGGATCCTCTCGAAAAGGATCGTGCACTAATTCTCGAAGATTCACAAACGCATCAATCACAGGAATGGTAAACGGACGCAACGGAAGTTGCTATGATTTGGATAACTCGTTCCTGCTGCGAAGCACTCACTATGAGAAACAGCTGATCGCGAAAAAGAGAGTGACGCGAATGTTGATCATAATTGTGATCATCTTTACACTCTGCTGGACGCCCAGCTACGTCTGGTGGCTAATGATCCGAACAAACGACATGTTTTCGGTGGGTTTTTGCTTTTTTTTAGTTTATCACAATTCCAGAGGCTATTTTCTTTGATCTTTTGCTCCTACGTTCCAGCAACCAAGAGCAATAATAATCAGTTTCTTCCGTCGCGATGGCAGTACAAAATGCCTTCCAAACAATTTGTGGAATGGCCGCGTCCATTTCTGTTGTATTTTTCTTCCATGTTTGGGGTTAACAATAGATAGTTTCCAATTACACACTGTCAGCAAAAAATGTTTTATCTCTTCGAACAAAGCTTAATTGCAGCGCGAAGGCAGTATCTGGAACCACTCGATCAACACCTTCATTACCATCCTCACGTACATCTCCACATGTACAAATCCGATTACCTACTGCTTCATGAACGAGAGCTTCCGGAAGATGCTCTTCTCCTCGCATTTCTGCTGCAAGTACTTGTTCCCGAAACGCTCCAGAGCCTTTGCCACCGTAATCGGACATCAGAAGGATATTCGTTTATTTATTTCATGTGTAGAGTCGTGTCAATTCGAGCGCCGCTCCATCACCATCTCCATCCGCCCGGAAGACGACGTATCCGCGGCCAGCAGACGATCTTCTGCTCGTCCCAATTAATAACAACAACAACGAAAATAACAACGTAGAAGTTACTATTTCGAACATTCCAGCTATTACCGTAAGTGTAGTCTTACATGCAGTTCATGGATGATCGACATTCAGATTCAACACTGCGCTTCCAATAACGTTTCTGAAGCCCATTCCGAGCAGGCGTCGCCCATAAATGCAAACTCCCTCCTTTAAAAGCATCTCAAAGGGTTACTTCATTGTCTTTACATATTGCTGATCTCAGTACGGTGTACATATGTTTCTGTAATAAAGTGTTGTGTTATATAGTCGTCGCAAAAACGTTCTTCCTCAGGGATCGTGTAGGGAACCCAAAAATAGTAAACTTCTGACACGCTTCCTTTGAACAAATGAATGAGGGTTGCAGAATTAGCTAAAATACGCTGGATTCAGGGAATTTCATGCAGAATGCAACATCAGGATTGTAGAAAACTCCTTTCCGAACAGAATGCGGCAAAGATTACACAGAATAGTGCGATAATGGCCGAGATCATAGGCTGGAGAATTCCATAACTTTCTTCGTCTATTATCTCGGGAAGGGTTGGGTCAATTTCAGCAAACTTGCACTCATTCGGTGCATCTCGGCAACATCTAAAAATTTGGTGTTGGAATTTGCGTGAAATGCAATCAATCCGGATTTTTTCCTCATTGAAAGCAATTTTCACTGAAATTGGCTGCATTTTGTTAGATTATGTTTGATTCATTGCATTTCACGCAAATTACAACATAAAATTTTTAGATGTTGCCGAGATGCACCGAATGAGTGCAAGTTTGCTGAAATTGACCCAACCCTTCCCGAGATAATAGACGAAGAAAGTTATGGAATTCTCCAGCCTATGATCTCGGCCATTATCGCACTATTCTGTGTAATCTTTGCCGCATTCTGTTCGGAAAGGAGTTTTCTACAATCCTGATGTTACATTCTGCATGAAATTCCCTGAATCCAGCGTATTTTAGCTAATTCTGCAACCCTCATTCATTTGTTCAAAGGAAGCGTGTCAGAAGTTTACTTTTTTTGCGTTCCCTACACGATCCCTGAGGAAGAACGTTTTTGCGACGACTATATAAGTAATCCCATGCAACGACAGAGTGAATAGGCATTTAAAATACATAAAACAAAATTTAAAAATTTTCGAAAATTCGAAGATTCGAAAAATCTAAAATATTGGGATGGTGCAATGAAGATGGCCCCTTTTTTGGATGTCGCTGGTTGTTGCGGTATTTATCGATAGAAACCAATTAATTGGTTTGCTGCTACGAGCAGTTTATTCTATCCCTAGCTGATGTGGGCACGCCTTTTGCTTTTGTGGTTATTGCTATTGGGTCGATGCATAAATCTTGACGTATTTTGAAATCGTTGTTTATTTGTATTTTCATTGAAACTAACGAGGAATGTTCGCGAGTTGGCCAATTTTCCGAATTTTGTGAGTGAGTGCATTTGAGAGGTCTCGGTGCACATAATCACAATTGACAACATTTAGCTGCCATCTCCCCGAATTATTTTTTAAAAGTCGAAAAATTGACTTTTTTTAACCAGGATTTTCTTACACATGAACGCTCCAATTTCGTCGTTCTTAAGGGCGCTAGATAGAGCTCGGTGTGCTCTATCGTTTATGCCCTGAACCACGCTGATTCGAAGAATATTACCTTTACTAAATGAAGTAATTCCAAGGTCCATTTTTACCTAATTTTCGCTTTTTTTCGAAACCAAAAGAAATACAGTGCATTCAGTAGGTCTCTCCAAGTTAAGTAAGATAAGCGAAGAAAATGCGACCTCGGACACCTCAGCTGGAAGTATGTAGCTTAGGTCGAAAATTTGAACTTTGTTCAAAGTAAGCTCCGGCAAGCAAATGGTGCAATCGACAGCTCTCGGCGAGCTGAGTAAGGATCAGTCGAAAACTCCGGTATTGGACGATCCTATAGTAAGTATATCCTGTAGATACTGTACTTGAGGTGCTTAAATTTCGTTTTTGTAAGGTCTAGTCCCTCAGAAACGGTCCGATCGCGGAAATTGCGACAGGTTCTCATTCAGCTCCACGAGAGTTATCGATCGCAGTATCGTTTAGTCACGGGAGACAACTTTGAAAATTTCGACCTAGAATTACCTAAAGCCGATCTATTGGGTTGGTACATAAGTCCTGACCCATTTCGTAAACATTCTCCCATTCTTCATTGTTTACTTCTACAAAAGTATTGATGGGTGCGTTGTGAGCAGCAGTCTTTTCTCTCACTGAGAACATCCAGTTGCCTGTCACTGGATTATCTGCGGCTTTACAAGTGTTTTTGTATACCATACCCAAAAAATACCACCCGGCAATCGTCGAGATGTAGTGAAAAAAAAAATTCGTAAAAAAATTAATACTGCAGCAAGTAACAAGTGGCATATACTATGTTTATAGGAAGGATCTGATGTTCAGGAAAACGTGTGAAAGCTGTGTCATCGAAGTTGGAAATGGGGACACATCTGATCCGAGGCCAAAAGCCGATCAAAGGGAAGAGTTATGCTTTGTGTTTAATGGGATGTTGAAGCAGTCAAATTCTGAGAACAGCAAGGCTCGAGTCATAGCTACTGCTTACACACAATACATAGCTAGACAAGGTACCTTCTAATAGAAAGAAAAGGAAAAAAAACGACAAAAGTCTAAAAAAACGACAAAAGTCGCTGACATCAGAAATCGACACTTTTCGAAATTAATCGTTTTAAAATTCTTTAAGTTAGGTTGGAAATTTTCTCCCTCACCCAGATTGTAGCCTAGAGTGTGCTGTGTCCGAATGCCACCTTGTCCGATCCACGTGAAACGTACTAGTGGGTTAAAAAATTTAATTACATAAGGCGGTCAAAAAATGTATCCCAACTTCTTTTGGCTCGGAACATAACTAATTCTAAGACTGCGGTCTCTGTAATTTGGCTGCATAAAGGGAAGAAGTTGTACGTGCTAGTGGTGCTTATATTGAATCTTAATCTTGATAAATATATCTGCAAACAATCGATAAAAATTGGGCCAGAACTTATGTACCAACCCAATACTTCTAGCTGGGGTGTCCGAGGGCGGATTTTTTTTTCGCTTATCTTACTTCACTTGGAGCGGCCTATCAAATGCGCTGCATTTTTTTCGGTTTGAAAAAGAAACGAGAATTGGATAGATGGAGACCAAGACTTTTCTTGAGCCATTAAGGGTTAATTTCTTAGTGAAAAGGGAAAATTGTACCCGATCAATGTGGTTCACGGCACAAACGATAGAGCACACCGAGCTCTATCCAGCGCCTCTAAGAACGACGAAATTGGAGCGCTCATGTGTAACTAAATCCTCGGTAAAAAAGTCAATTTTTTGACTTTTAAAAATCCTTTTAAAAAATAATTCGGGAAGATGGCAGCTAAAAGTTGTCAATTGTGACTATGTGCACCGAGATCTACAAGATGCACCCACTCCCAAAAATTAGAAAATTGGCCAACTAGCGAAAATTCCTCGTAAGATTGAGTTTATATACCGTAATAATGTTCATGTACTTATCGTAGCTGAACGGCGCACCCCAAATTCTTAGAATAAGAGATGTTCAGGGTCGAAAACTTTTGGGATACCGTTTTTGATTTTTTCATCTAAAATCAGTTGTTTACCACCTCATTCGTCTCTTGCAGGAACTGAAAAGCAGTGATCGAATGCAGCGTGGTCCGGGTCATACCGTCGCTGACGGAAAATTTTATTGAGCTAATTTATGGAGGGTAGAAAGGGTCAAATTTGAAAAGTGCCATTTTCCGTGGTGAGGCTAAAATCGGATTTTTTTCACATTTTGTTTCTTTTCTCGAGAAGGAACAGATATCTCACCACTTGTGAAGTAGCAATAAGTGATCAAATGAGGGTAAACCGCATACAGCTATGGAGAGGACAGACTGCTCTTCACAGCGTACCAATCTTCGTTTCTGTACTCCTACACGATGAACAAATATACGTCGTAAAAAATGCATCAAGACTTATGCATCAACCCAATACATTTTGAATTGTTTTGTTCAAACAGACAAAAAATCACCACCCTTAAATCTTCGACATTCCATGACAAAAAGGCTTCTAAACATTTATGCATACAGCAAATTACCGTCCGCCTCAGCCACGTTTTAGACAATAGTCTGCCGTTCATAAAAATGTGTAGAACGTGATTCGAAAAAATTCTAAACGTAGATGAAAACATTGAAAACGAAAATGTCGTTTGAAGAAAATCAGAGAAACACATTATGCTCTGATAACTAAGCTGTCATATGCTGGGAAGATCACCACAGCAAGCCAAAACCTTCAGCTAATTGCACACATAAGACGCTAGAAAAAGCGGTGGCAACAATACCAAGAAAGAGATCAAAATATAAAAAAGTCCGATATTCGCACGACAAAAAAACCGCATTTTTCAAATTTTGCCCTTTCTTATCCCTATGGCTCTGCAGTAGAAATTTGTTTCTAACCGTGCTTATAGATCGTGCCCTATCAGAATGCTCCCTATCTTCTTCAGCTGATATGGGGCGAATTACAAGGACAAATATAAGGACATAAAAAAATGGTTACACATTTCTTTTGACTTGGAACGTCTCTCATTTTAGGAGCGTGGGATCTACTTTTGGGTCACACATTAAGAAAGATTTGTAAAGTCTAAAGGTGCCTATGTTGAATCCTAGCAATGTATATTCGCCAATAAAATTGCTTGAGAAAAGGGGCATTTTCACCGCACCAATCCAATACAACACAACCGATTTGAGGAAGACTTCGACCACACCACTTGCCACTTTACCGCGTTAGCTCATCATGGCGAATTCCAATCCCTGACTTATCAACAAAGCAACTATTAATCGAGTGAGCCGAGAAAGTGCGAATTATAACCTACAACATATATATCGGTATGGAATATAAACCGGGGCGGCTGGGCACTTGCTCCGATGCCAAATCGAGTTATTTAATTGAGACGACCTACTGTAACACGACTCTTTACAATAAAGAGTACACTCTTTACAATATCTGAGCAAGGGTTAAAGGGAATATAAACGAGCGCAAAGAATGCCTTCTAAAACACTCACATAACTGCGGGAAATCTCAATAACAAAGCGACCCTTGATAAACCAGGAAGGCAAATGATTGCACTGAAGCTAGATGTAGAAACGAGCAATTTGTCACGTATTTAACTATTCTTGGTTAGTCTCTACTCTCTGCTAATAAATAGAAATAGACTCTCTACTCTTTAGAGCTTTACCCACATTTTCTTATGTCAACATCTCAGAAGAATTCCACGACCGTAAACAAAATATGTGTCTGAAGGAATATCGTCTTTCTCACATGTACGAATCCAGTCTTTGTCTCCACCGAGATTCAGGTTGCAATGCGCCAATCACAATCTGAACCAATGCTTACTCACCAGTTCAGATGGTGCTGGAACGTTGGTAATGTTTTTCCAGGAATGCTCTCTTTTTCAGCGAACAAATATTCTGCGTGCCGCCCTGGCAGGTCGTCAATCAAGTAGCCAATTTTGCTGGAGACGCAATTATAACAAATAAATCTTCAAAAATAGAATTAGAATTGAACGCAAAGTCCAACTGTTTGTTTTGATGTTGAGCGCAGCGGTCGTCTTGCGCTGTGCGATTGCCACTCGACGAACGATGTGTGAAATCCGATCCATTGGGTCGCGTGATAGATCCCTGGCGCCTTGACTCGCACTCTTCCAGTCGCAACAGCAGCACAAATATGGACCTTCTTCGATTTATCTTTGCATTCCAGTCGATCCGAATGGGCTGGGTTTGCCTCTATGCTTCTTTGCTTCTTGGCACTTGGCTTCTTCTTTTTTTTGCGTCCAATAATTATAAAATACCTTAATTATTTGTTATACATATGGCCAGACTACATAAGGTCATAGCAGCTCGTTATTATACATAAAATTCGTAAAAATATTTTATATCCACTATGGTCAAACAAAAATATCGTCGTTATTTTGAGCTTGAGAACATCAACATTAACTTCACCAAGTGAAGGGTCATTTCAATTCCAATCACTTCGAAAAAACGCCTTTCACATTGCTTACCTGCTGCAATTAACTTCTGCACTGAATTAACACGTACGTTGGAAACACCACCTGTAATATTGTTAAGCACCGGATTAGTTTCATTTACTAACTGAATTATTTATTTATTTTTTCATTTCATTTACTATTTTTTTATTTACTAACTGAATTATGACAAATGACCGACGGGCATTTCTTGAAAATGAAGTAAAAAATTACTGAATATTTGCTGTAAATTTAAACTTCTGTTCCTGAAACTAAAAAGTCACGTAAGCCACGCAGAACATGTTCAGCTCTTTGAAACTTTAGAACAGGTCACTTCCCGCTTGGTCCATTGTTCACGATTATTTTGTTTTTTAACTGTCTTGGTTTCATACCCTTATTTCCGGAAATGGGTCTATCGTGATTAGAAGTCGTTGCAAAAGGCGGTTAAAATTAATTGCAACAGAATTGCCAATCTTTTTTTGACTTCTTCAATTTTATCTGGGTTTGTTCATTTCAGGAGCTTTGTTCAAGTGTCAGTGCCATTCCACAAATCATCCCTAGGCGTTCCAATTATTCCCACGCTACTTGCATCCGACGCAATTTCCCTCAGCGGGCCTCTACGACGATTAAGCGTCATCCATCAAATACATGTGTATTGCCAGGAAGCACACGCATCCCACCACTTCCGATCCTTACACGGCGCAGCGTCGTGTTCAAAACAAATGGAAATACGTTTTGTAAATTGGTTTTCCCTAATTGGTTTTAAAGGTCTTGCTGCGATACAAATGCAGAGGAAATTTTGCTGTCTTGGGAGCATGTTACGAGTTCGGGAGACCGAGTTTTAATTATTACCGTTTAGATCTAAATTTACTAAGCGAGATCTATGCGAGAGAAGAGAACCGTCCAAAAGTGTGTGTTCATAAATTTGTGCTTTTTTGCGCAATAGAAAGCGCGAGCTCGAGCGACGTCTTATTGCTAATGTATTTCTAATGTATTCCATATGCATTCCAGAAATTTGCTTCTTTTGCACAGCACTGTGCAACAAAATGTGTCTATCGAGATCTATCTATTGATCGAACGAGGCGGAAAATAATGGGGGTTATAAAAGACATTCTGCGTATATGTTTAGATTTAGGTAGCCAAAGACCTTGTGTTCATCATAAATCTATGTACTCCTTCAAAGTCAGTGGTAGAAATTACATACTTTGCACTGCTTTAAAAGATGCTTTGTTCATAAATAATTGCTTGAAAAGGCGGTGAAAGCTCGATCTAAAAGGCGACGGACACCTGGAAGTAAATTTAAATCCGATCTAGTACCAAAATAACCTATAATATGTGTAAGATGGTATACATAAGGGGTCAGATTATGAGAAGTGCTGAACAGCAGGAGACCACTCACAGCTTTTGTTTACATAGAAGAACTGGAAGGAGCATGAAAAAATACTGAGAATAAGACCAAAATATAAAAAAGGTATGCTCACTCAGAGCTGTGTCCCGATCCCGATTTCGGGACGGGATTTTTGGTCGGGAATCCCGATGGTTCGGGATTCCCGACGGGATTTAATTCGGGACACCCAAGGGCAAAAAAGATATCTCGGTTTTGTAGCGCCATGCACCACCTTCCACGATGAAGTTCGTCCTACGCGAAATGACGAGAGGGCGCCTAATTACACGGGACCCTGTGCCCCTCGGGTGCGCCTAATCGCATGGCCATTAGGACTATAAATGCTTCTTAACTCGAACATCCTCTTCAGACCAGCATGTCATCTTCTCCCGCTCACGTGTGCGTCATAGCCATGGTTCTCGTCGCGCTCCTAGGAACTGCGTCTTCGCGGTACGAGTACACAAAATACGTCAGCGATCCGATGAAGATGATGATGCAAAAACCATCGCCATATGGGTATGGTGGGCCTCAACTGCGCTCTTACAAAGACCAAATCGGGGTAAGCTTTCCAATTTAGCCACCTTGAAATACTTTACCATTTCAGCTTCTGAAACGGCGGTGGAGTGGCCACAACGGCTACATCCCTAACCGGTCTTCCTACGACATGTTCGGAAGTTCCCTCGGTAACAGTGCTTACCAGAGAAGGATGTCGTCGATGAGCGTTCCATATTACAACTTCTTTGTCGGATACTGAGGCACTGGTAGTAAAAACATGATTGGTGCCGCTGCAAAGAGTCCACCTACTAGCTGTGCTGTGACTTAGCATTACTCATTCCTCGAAATATATTTGTTCCGTACTATTATGTCTGCATAAAATGCATCTTATCCATTGCATATCTTGTTCACCAAATTTCTTTAGGTTCGTCGGTCCTTTTTCCGATGTAAGCTTACAAGACTAAAAGCTGCATACAAATTTAGTAAAAAAGAAAAGAAGCGGAACGTGGCTCATAAAAACGACGAAATCCATAAGGTAGTCCACATTGTAGACTCCACAATCTTCCGTTTATCCCCTTTGGCCTCATTCCTTTGCATTTGCAGTCTGCATTTTTGTAGCTCATTTTCAGCGCTTTCTAGGATTCCATTCAATGTGCAGTTCTCCAGTGATGTACACTCTTTGAGGTCCTTGAATATGCTGCAGCAGACGGGACAGTAGTGTGTCCAGAGCGATCGCTATATACAAATCCACCCTTAGTGCACTCGCCCCTTAAAGTTCAATGCGATAAAATTTATAACAACAACAACAAAACCGAATAACAATGAGAACAATCGGCACTCACTCTAACCGCTCCCACAACGATGCTACGTAATCCACTTTCCTGGCAATCTGCTCGGCATTCTCATCGTCGCTAACGTTTCGCATTTTCATCTCGAGGAATAGCTGCAGGGCTTGTGAGAGATAATCGTGGGTTTTTGAATGGATGACGCGCTCGAAGATCTCCTTCAGCTTGTGCTCTGTTGCGGTTAGGAATAATCGACAGAGCACCTTCTTCACCGTGCGGGATGTAATTGGGTCGATTGTTGCAAATTCGACTACCTACAATTGTTTCTATAATGAGAGTAGAGAATTGGCAGGTTACCTTCAGGACAGGTAGGCCAATTGCCTCCTTCCGTATGAGATCAGCAATAAAATAGGCAAAATTAGACCGTTGTTTCAGCTTAAAATCGCTTAATTCACGCAGTCTATCCCAAATAGCGTATTGCAAAGTCGTCTAAACAACAGGTTTAGAAAAATAAGACTACGAACCGTACCTTGAACCGTTTGTGGTAATTGCAAAATTGATCAACGAGGGCGCAATAAAACGCATTGTAGGAGGATTCCCGCATCACACACAGGATACTGATATGAATTATTTCGCGCTCTTGTTGGTCTTTAAGAGACAACTTCATAAGGCGTTCGAATGCATCTGTCTCGTCCTAAAATGAATTAGAATAAGGAACACTGTAGCTATAAAAATGATAATGTTCCGATCTAAAAATAGAACCTATGTGGTTATAAATTAGCAAACTGGCTAAGTTACAGTATCCTAACAGCAGGACCTAATGGTAGAACTTACCGAAGAACTCATCATAGTGCAGAAAATCGTCTTTCTCAACTCGGTATTCATTTTTGCCCTCCGTGCGAGCTCAAGGAGCGAGGGATCAAACTGTTGCTCAGCAACAAGAGTGGCATGCATGGTAGCACCTTCAAGTCCAGAAGCGTTCCTTGCACCAGGCATCGATCCGTCATCAGTGGGCATCCATGATGAGCCGACGACCCACCAGCGACCACGTTCTTCGATGTGCAAAATATCGTCCACAGACATAACCAGCTCTCCTTCTTTTCTTTCCACGTCTAAAAAGTCTCTTAACTTTCTATCACAAAAAACTCCTAACTTACTTTTGACAAGACCACGATAGAGCTTTAGGAAACGGTCCAATTGTGTTGCGTCTAACTTCGTTGTCAGCTTTAAGATATTACAGTTTTTGATGGATAGAATTTCGTCCATCAAAAATTTAACTCGAAGACTAAAAATGGCGGTAAGAAGTAAGTGTTAAGAACGTAATGAAGCTACTTACTCATTGTTATAACGATCGGATACCTTGCCAAATTCAAGCTGTAGATTTTCTATAAACGACTTGAGTGACGTAGAGTCACGCTTCTTAAAAGAAGCACCGGCATCTATAAACAACTCATAAGTACATCATGGACATATGTGGTCCCCAGAGAGCCATCGGGAAAAGTAGCAAACACTTACAAGATAGAGCCAGCATGATCAAGGTCAAATTCCGAGCAGTGACGTTTTCCTTTAAAATTTCCAAGAGTTCGAACACCATCGCTCCCCTAATTATCTGCAAACAATAGGTATTAATAAGCAAAATAATTAAGGACCAATAATAACCTTGAAGTTGTAGAGATGACATAGAATAATCAGCTGATTCTCTAAGGACTTGTCGTCGTCTTCTTCGACTCCAGATCTTACTGATGCGACAAATGCTGTTATAAACATTTCAACAAAATGGCAACCTGCAAGGGGGTACAAAAAAAATCGGAATAACGAGGCGCACACTCACTGATTTCGGCCGAAACTGAAGTGTGTGCTAGGGCGAGGAAAGTGGCGTTCTCCAAAAGTATTTTGTCCTGAAGTCGACCACGCGTACTGAGGTACTTGTACAAAGCTTCGAACATGATCTGCTTCACATCTACAAGAGGTCATCGGTTCAGATAAAAGGAAGATTACTGTACCGTTCCTTCCATTCGATGTGAAGACTTCCCGAAGACTCTTGATAGCGAGAACCAGCGACTGTTCAGTTATTAGCCGGTTAACAATTCCGCGGATGTTCCGCTCAAGTTTCAAGCGGTCCTCGTCGTTCAGTACGTTCATCTTTTGCTCCAGTTGAGTAAGTTTATCCAGCGCGCCCTTTATGTTCGTCTCGATCAGCTTACCCGTCTTTTTGCTGACTTCGCGACCATAAATGTCCTCGACAATTTCGTCTTCTCTATCTTCGTCTTCTAGCTCTTCTTCGTCCTCTTCGTCTACTATTTCTTCCTCTTCGTCAATTATTTCAAGATCATCTTCGTCTCCAATATCAGAATCTTCGTTCAAATCGATCTCCATATCGTCCATCTCCTGATCTTCATTGCCTTCTGGGTCACTATCCAGACCTGCTTCCACTTCTAGCTTATCCTTCTCGGCGATCTCTCGACGTTTCGCGTCATCACAGATCTCCAACAAGTCTGCAAGGCCTTCGGCCTCAAAGACCTTCGGAATGTTCTTCGTCTTTCGCCTGTGGTAACCAAGAAGCTTTGCATACTTCTTCATCTCCGCCTCTTCTTCCGTAATAAGTTCCTTCTGCGCCCTACGCCGTTCGCGTTTCTGTTCGCGCTCCTCCTCCTCCTGCTGCTTCTCGATCTGCTTCTTCTGTGCTGCGGTGAGAGGCCTGTCGGCGATAATATGTCCAGCGATGTCTCGCTCGATCTCAACTGTCTCTTCCGCCTTCTGTGCAGCCTTGGCCTTCTGTCTCTTCTTTTTTCGCTGTTTTTTAGTGCCGAACTTCTCCTCAAGCACTTCATCAATCTGCAAGGAATATTGCAAAATACATGTAATCTCTCCGCTCTAGCTGCCATTGCAAATAGCTATCCTTTTCGTCTCACAGATGAGTATTCCATAACAAGCCGATATATATTAATCTTGTCGCACTGACCATAAGAGAGAATGTTCCAAGAATTTCTGCAACCACGCACAAAATATTATTAAACATTGGCTTCTCTGTCAGTAGACTACTTTCTTGGTGCGGTATTTCGTTTCAAATATGATTTAAAGAAGAGGTTACCTTTCTGTGCTGGTTAAAAGCGACTTTTCCAAACTTCTTCATTGCCTTCTTGTTTTTCCGTGCCTCTTTGCGGGCACATCGGACTGATAAGTTGTCGATACCCATAGCGCCAACAATGATATCGCGTATCGTGTCAGAGAATGCTGAAACAAGGAACTTATATGGTAATGGTAACAAAACATATGTCACTGGAACAAAATAAATCGCTTGAAACATATGGCTCGAACTAATGATAATTACAGTTTTTCTGCACAGCTCCTTTTGAACAGATTACATGTATGACATTGTGATACAATCTGTGTCAGAAGATTCAATGGCTTTTAAACCAACGTAATCAGGAAGATATCCCTTTCAAATCGTTTTGTGTTGTCATGTAGACGAAACTTCAATCCAAATAAGACGAAACAGTCCTCTGAGCGACCGCTTGTCCTTAGTGCTTCTATAACGCTACCGTACCGATCGTTTTGAGAGCTGTGCGTTGAAGGGCGCGAAATGTTCGCATGCGATGCGATGCTGCATTTCGCGCTCGCATTCGCGCGACCATTTCTGATTCGCTGTGGACGTACTTCATTCAAATGCAATCGTGCCTCTGAACTTTGTGCTCTTATTTCAAGCTACCATTTTAGGAGCATCATGGCTGAGGACAACGAGGAGAGGCTCATCAATGAGGAATACAAGATCTGGAAAAAGAACACGCCGTTCTTGTACGACATGGTCATGACGCATGCGCTTGAATGGCCAAGTCTGACCGTGCAATGGCTGCCGGACGTCCAAAGGTACGCAAGTTTATTCTATTCTGAATGCAACATTAGTGTTTTACACCACTAACATGCAACCTTTTCGAACTGTCCTCCGGCGATTCAGGCGAGACATGGTGCGAATGAAAGGCCTTGGCGCGCTGGTTACAACGCACATATCAGCTCGTGCCCATACCATACAAAATCGTTCTTAAAAAGTCCAAAAACTATTTGGTAGTAAGGGTAAGTGCGGTTGTCAACAGCATGAA
>JADLIF010000684.1:0-12668 GCA_016648015.1 Steinernema khuongi | reverse complement strand
TTTTATGTCAAATCGAAATTTGGGCCGATAATGTCTACGGCATATTAATGTACTCCCAAAAGGATTTCGATTGCACCCCATTTCGCCTCATTCGGAGTGTGACAGTTGGGGACCTTTACTATTCAGGAGGGTGCTGGACAACTACAATAGTAGAATGGACTACGATGCCAACGCTTTCTTGAAGGTGTACAAGTATACCTTCGACTACGTCCGCATGCTGGGCCAGAAAGCGATGCCCGTAGACGTTGCCATCAGCTACTGGAACATCCTCGTCACAACCAACTACGCCCTCTGCCCGAAGTTCATGCAGTTCTTGATGGAGGCAAAGAACCGACCTAGAGGAATCACGCGCGACGTCTGGCTTGTCCTGCCCAACTTCCTGAAGACGGTCAACACTTTGGATGGCTACGATGACCAACATAATTCTGTTGTTTTGTGGTTGTATTTCCGGTTATTGTGTAGGACATTATTTCTGTAGGACATTATAAATGTGTGCATAATAATGTACTTTGTACAACATCTACTCAAGGAGCAACATATACCCAATAAGAAGGCATTCGCAAGGCTCAACACCTTTTGATCGCGTTTATCATTGACTTCTTTGCAAAGTTGGAAGTTACGACCAATGAGCTAGAAGATCGTTTACGGAGATTGGCAATTGGCTGGATTTTTTCTGAGAGCCGATCTTGTACATATTGAAATCGTAATACACTGGAAACCAGCAACTTGTCGTCCTACTACTAAATTATTGTTCTAAATTCAATTGTTTCGTTTAATTCTATTGTAGCTGTGACAACAGAGATAGTGGAGTGCTCGGAACATAGCCACAACGATTAATGCCCAACATGTCTTCAATACCGTATCTAACAAGATCGTCAAAAACTTGGTTTTCTTACCATGAACGTCGTTATTTTTGAAGACTATCTCATATACAGATGTCGTATATGTCGTAGCACATTTTATTGAAAGTCGAACAGAGAGACAGGATACACGTTTGGGGCGGTTACATTAAATAAGCGTCGCTAAGCCGGCCGGCTCAGACGTTCATGAAGGAGGCGGTGGCGCTGCACTGGGCCAGAAGGTAGCGGTAGCACTTCTGGACGACGCGCAGGAACCAGATGGAGATGAAGAAGGCAAAGAGGCAGCCGATGACCATGCAGATCATGGCGATGCGGATGATAGCCACCTCGTGCTCCTTGTCCTTGGGGTCAAGATCAAAGTGGAAGTAAGGCTCGAAGTTGTCGATGATCCACTGTGCGTAGAAGATACCGATGAAGCTGATGACGAACAGCACGGCGATCTGCAGCAGGTTGAAGACCTGAAGCCGGGGGATTAGAGCTTGTCAGCGAGTGATACGGTACCTGGTAGGCCATGAAGGGCATGAGCATCTTGGCCTTGCTGGTCTTGATGCCGTGGATCACGAGGCAGGCGAAGACGACTTCGATGATCGCGGTGGCGACGCTAAACACCGCGAAGAAAGCGCTTTCGCCAGGCGCAGTGAGTGTGTAGAGCACGGAGAAGACACCGGTGACGAAGGAGATCACGGCGATGACCATGGTTCCGGTCTAAAGAGCAGGGATTAGGATGTATTATGTGTAAAGGTACGGTGACGTCCAGTCACAGCATTTTGGCACTAGCAACTCGATTTGAATATTTAAAAAATTTTAATACTGACGAAGATGAAAGAATACGGTATTTTTCGTCTAATCCCATAATTTCTCCCTCTTACATTTTGGTTTTTTAGCAAAATTAATTTTTGCGTCTAAATTGCTGTCAAGAAAAGTCAATATTTTTTTCTCGCGTGGTTCTAGAAGTGGTTTATTCCAATTGGCGCGTATACGTATGCTGAATTTTGAACACATCCTGGTCCAATCTGGTGCAATATGCTATTAAAGTTCGTCCAAAATTTTTGTTGCTCTCAAAAGAAAACTAGACGCTACTCACCTTGACGTGCATGCTTCCGCAGCAACATTGATAGTCGGGGTTGTAGTACGCGTCCATGTTGACAATAGCTACCTGAAACATTGACACCATGAAAGCGGAAAACCACGGAAAACACGACGACACGCCGCTGACCGCATCCGCATGGCTCAATAGGACTTAAACATGGAAGACTCCATAGTCGCCTAACGAACGCCACTTGTTTTTAGCTTATGCTCGACACGCGTTCAGGGAATGTGTGTGAATGGGTTTGCGAGGTTGAATAACGAATTTAGGCGGCCAGGTAACCGCATTTGCGGCGACGCGGAGGCAGGTGGAACGTGTGTTCGAAACGAGGCGTGCCAGCTGGAACCGGGCTAGCAGCGATCGGGCGCGCCGGAACAAGTATCCATAATCCCGTGAATCACGGACTAATGGGGATCCGTCCGGGGAAACGCCTATACATGCAAATGCCATGGAGGTCGCCATGGCGGGTGACGGAAGTTCTCATAATTGTCGTAGGTTTACACCAGAGCTAATAAGTTCGGAAGCCCTTTATCTCGCAGTTCACTGTCCCACAAGATACTCATGATCTCAGATTTGTTTAGAGGGCAGGGAAGGTACAACGAGTGAAAAACCCACAATGGATCTCACCTATAGAAGTCATGTTGCTGAACGCACTCTTCAAAAATTAACGGCGATTCTCGCGTTGTCCTTTATATCAAACGATGGTTTATCCGGACAATTCATAGTAACAAAACGAGGAGAACATATGGCGCACACGGCGAAGTGACCTGTTGCAACTGATCAACAGTTGATGGCCATATCTAATTTCGTGGCATATCAAATTTCAAGGCTCTTGTAAACGTGCAGTAACTTGGAATCCCGTTTTCTGGTCGACATCAACAGTCATCAACGGTATTAACATGTACTTATCCAAAAATCACACCTTTAAAGTCATACAAAGGCTGCCTTCCGAACGGGGAAAAACCAGGAAACCGAGTCCAGGAAGTCCAATAATTCGTCGGAAGCACTAGAACAAGAGATTACACATTCCGGACGAGTTCGTCAGGGTAAATGTCACTGCTGAGTGGGGCGCCCTTTGGGAGGCAAAAAGGGTCAAACTGGCGCGAGACGAATAATCGCGTCTTCCAGTCGGGACCGCGGACAATTAATTAGTGGAATGAGGAGGACACGGAGGCCAGTGACACTTCCAGAGCTACCGATGACGCAGGCCTTGTTTGAAGACGAAAAAGGGTCATAGCTTTAGAGTGCAAGTGGATTGCGCCGAAAATTAGTTATCCGTGGAGATTACGAGGATGTAGCAAAGGGTATATATAGAAGTACTATTGAGAAGGGTTAGGCCGAAAGGTTGGATATTGCAACTTTTGGGCCTTCGTTCTTAGATGGAAAAAGGGAAAATTTGTATTCTCAAAAATAAAAAATAAGGTAATCATTTTTCAATTATCCTGTGTGGCCCAAATGTGTCTTTCTATGAATATATTTTTGGTGCATTCTACGGAAATAGGAATCACAAATGCATGAGCACACGAAGAGATACTCTTATGAAAAACTCCTTCGTATTACCGAACTGTGGTCATGTTTTCCCCTGAAAAAATTGGATTTTGCCTCATTCAAACCTCATTAAATGCGCATTGTAATCGATCCAATGAATTACTCTAATTACAGGCTATCACATCCACATCAAAAATCACGTGATTCTAATGAAAGGGTGGAACAGGTAACATACATTTTTGCGCTTAAAAAAAATTTATGGCTCCAACGGGAAAGTAGGAGCAAGAGGTAATGGTGGGACGCAGCTGGGAGCATAACATTGGTCACATGTTGCTCGCACACAAAAACAAAACTGCTGTGGTTCAAGGCAAGATGCCAGTAAGAATAAGTTGGGTCACCTGTTGGCTAGCAAAAATACAAGTGGCGAAACTCTTCCGGTACCCGGTGACTCACCAATGACGTGGGTCACCGATGAAGGTTGTGGCAACAGATGAGCGTTAAATATGTAAACAAAGGGAGGGAACCGGTTGGAGCCGCTGATTCATGGGAAAGCAACAGTCGACGGAGCATATGGTAGAAGGATTAGAGCGACAAATGTTGACAAAGGGATCACTTCAGAGGGAAAATGCACCAATCCGAGGGTTGGTTGCGATCGCTAATGAACAGAAATAACATTTGAAAGAATACGGTATTTTTCGTCTAATCCCATTCAGACTAAGAAGCGGCGCCAAGTAAGAGGATGCCCTGGAAAATAACCTCCTGTTGTTATATTGGATCACAGAAGGGCGCCGACTATGGGAAGCCTTAAAGGAAATGATGTGGACGGGACGACGCCATCTCTTTATAGATTACTGGGCGACCTTGAAAACGTTGGGCTAATCACTGGTCCAGTAATTTTGAGACATCAGAAGCTTTGGCGACAGAGGGAAAGTGTATGTAAACAAAACAGGAGTGCTGATAAGCCGTAAACAGGACAGGAACTGGACTTTAGCGTATAAAAAAGATTAAAAAAATATAGGGTGTAGAGGAACACAAAAAAAAATGTACCGTAACTTTAAATGTTACCAACAAAAAAATCTGTACAGTATATGTAACATAATCGTAAAATAGTTTTTTCTCGGTGGCGATTTTCGGACAACTCAAAACAGTGGTCTAAACTTCTTTATCTTTAGTTACTCTTGAAAGACATTCCTAATGCAATCGGTATATCTGGTTTCCAGAAGATATAAAAATATTTTATTTGTCCAATTTTTTTTGTCATATGTATTTTCTGATAGGCGAATTAATATGCGATGTACGAACCAAAAGGTCGACGATCGAAATGTCATTGACGAAATTAAATGATTCAAGTAATATAGATCAGAAATTCAATGAAAAGTTAAACAAGAAAAAGCTATACATAGTCTTTTCGTAATTCGTAAACGATATTATTGAAGCTCAATGTCCTTACAAGGAATTATTCCAAATGTCCCACGGCGATCCAACTCTCATTTCAGATCTCACCCAGCAAAAATATTGTATATAAAATATAAACAAGAAAGTTCAACCTTGTTATGGGCTTTAGGTTAATTTTTTTTGTGTTTTTTCTTTGCCTCAAGTATTTCAAGACATGTAAGTAAAGGGTCCAAAAATTTAATCGCCTGTCAATCAATGGTAAGCTGAAATTATGCATTCATAGAACGACTACATATGGACGTTGGACCTGGTCAATGAACTCATGGATAGAAAAATATTTTCCACACTCTAGAGACTCAATTACAGATGCTTCTGGTTATCGAACTAGGCGAGAGACAGAGTAGACTCGGGTGGGAGCACATGCTTATTAACTACGCCTGAAAAATTCATAAGTGTTGGGAGGTTCCCGCACCCTTTATTCATGTGTGAATGTGCTGGGAATTGGCCATTCTGAAAATGTAGGCAAAGATCGCTAGGCCATTGTTTTTGTCTTTGTTTCAGGAAGTGGAAGGATTGAATGGGAGCGACTGCGTGGGAATTACATTCATGCGTTTCCACTCTCGTGATGAGGCAGGAAATACTCTCAAAAGTCTAGACGGATTTTCTGTGTGGGACTAATGACCTAAGTGTTACTGATCTTAAGGGGAAGTTTGAACTGGATCATGTCATAACGGAGGGCACGGTTAATCCAGTTATATGGCACTTTAATTATATAACGAAAACAAAACATACGTACATATAATGCCGTTTAACGACCGCTCTAATCGAATCCCTTTGCGACTCTGGTCCAAAGACCTCTAGGCGGGCTGTTCTGGGGGAGTGCTCTACTGTGACCACATGGATGATTTTACCAGTGACAGAATTTACTCGAATTACTCTTTTACCAAATTTCCGAAATTTATCTACCTGCAAAAATCAGAAATCGGAAAAAATGTTAAGTTAATAATAAAAGTAAAAAATGAAAAATAATACGGCACGGTTTGCATGGCGACACGGTGATTCGCAAAAATTCTAGACAAGAAAAATGTCAGCTGGAAATACATAGTTATCATACAAGTCTTGCAAAAATATTCGTATAGATAAAAAAATTTTTGATTCCACAGAGTTCCAGCAAAAATATTTTAGTAAAAAAAGACTACTTGGAAATCTGCAGGGTTCTGTAAGTTTCACGCAAAAAATTTAAATACGACCCGTCCCCTCATTCTGAACTAGTTCCCCCACGGCCGTCCCTAACGCCGAAGTATCCAGCCTGCAGCTGAATAATTCAAGAAGTAGCCAGCTGACTCACGGAGCGTAAGATGATCTCCAGTTTTTTGTCGCCAAAACGATCTGCAGCCGGGAGGAGTGTAACGAACAAGTGCCAGGCTGGTCAGAACAAGCCGTCGCCGTGTTGTGGCCAGAGGGAAGAACGAGGCGGGAGATGGATGGATTGCCGTGCAGAAAGCAAGAAGGTCACCCGATAGGCGCGAAGACCGCAGAGGCGGGAGTGATCACGGGACGGAAAGCGACGTAAACAGAGCGGAATCGACAGGCCCCCGACCGACGGCGACACGTCGTAAATCTGGAGATGGCGCTGAGTAAACATCATTTTTTAGCGTTCACCGCACCGGATATTTTTAGGCTCGTAAACACCATCGCCATCTCAGCCGTTATTCCGGAGCGTTTAACCGTGCACTTGCCACAACAACTTTTGCGAAACAGGATGGGAACGTTGCCAAGAAGCCATTGAGAGTAGGGGACACAGGAAGCCAAGGTGCGAGGACTTTTGACGTGACCAGAACAACGCAAAAATGCTGGAACTGAGCGTACATGATATTCATCGCGCTGAACTGGTTGATTCTTGTTGGGTGTTAACTGTAAAAGCTGGCACGATAAACTTTATTTCCCATCAGTATCGTTTAGAAAAGATATTGCAACAAAAATCCTATGTAGATGTACACTGTTTTATCTTTCTTTCCCGTCCCATTCAGTATTTCTTTCAATATCTCTAATGAACCTGAAAAATGGCCTTTACTGGTGACAATGCTGTTCATTGTGCGTTTCGGACGTTTTGAGTGACGAGTTAGTCCACAACAATTAAATAAAATAGATCTACTGAAGCAGAATATTTCTTAGACCTTAATTTTAGGAATAATTCTGAAAAAAGAGAAGGATGAAAAAAGAAGGCCTACATGGCTTTGTCACCACCAACACCTTGCACTTGTCAAAATCATGGTCCTTATTCATATACACATGTGGATTGTCCCGTTTTCCACTCCGTCCATTCATCGCTCTTTTGAGCATGCCTGGTAAAGCATAAAACTCGTCGTCTACGGCTGACAACGTTCGTTAGTCAAAAATATGTACACGACAGATAAAGCTTCTTCTATTTTGTTCTGCAAACTTATGGTTATGTCAAGAGCGTGGGATGTGCTACGTAGGGTCTATTGGCTTCGGTCAGAACTGCGGACGAATTTAATTGTTTATCATATTTGCAACACTTTGAATCCACAAGCAGACATTAAAAATGCTAAAATTATTTTAAAATTTGTTTTGAAAGAATACCCTATGGAATAGGGATAAATATTTTTTATACATATTTTTCCAGGTTTCAAGCGGTAGTTTCAGACTTGAAAGAATCCACAAACGCATAAATAAAAAAGCATTTCACATTTAAAACAATAAAACCACGATGGAAGAAACTCTCGCCTAAACTTTGAAATACATCAGGTCCAACCTTTTCATTTATGTTTTGCCAAAAAAGCTTTCATCTTTCGTCTTTGAAATGAATGATGGGTCCCATGCCCTTTTCCTCGACCTCACGCGGTTTCTGAATACTTGAATCGTGCCCACAAACAGTAAACAACTCTCTCGCCATCGCTTCTCAATCTAAAAGTCAGATTCTGTTTCCATCACCGGAGACCGTAGACAAACGCCATTAGACGTCCGAAGTGATAGGCGCTCGTTAGGAACTCATTAGGAATGTAAAGCGAAAACGGAACTAAATGGGCGGACGGACGCGGATTCGATTTTCCGTTTTTAAGGTGGCGCTGCCATATTTGACTGCTTAACGTGCTCATCGCACTTTGAGAACGGCAAAAACAAGAAGGAGGAAGTGGACGGGGGAGGTAAAAAAGACGGAAAACGACATATTGCAACTTGGAAGGGATGAAAATGGAAGACACTTGGGAATATTGGAAATTGAGCTCGGTTTAACTACTTCTCGGTAGCTCCTGACATGATATGACGATAAGATGGGTGGTACTCCAGCGGAAGAGGCGAATCATCGTTTTGAGTCATTCTCTAATTGCTGTTCACGACGGATAAAGCGATTATGCTGTGCATACGACCACGGTGTCATGGGAGCGCTTAGATGTGATATTTTCTCTTAGCACAAAGTCACATCTGGCCACCGCCAAGAAGGCGGCCTCGACGACAATTGGGGAAAGGCAAGCAAGAAACAGATGAAGACGAAGTGTTAAATCAAGTGTTAAATGAAGCAAGTGTTAAATCATTCATGTTAAATAATAAAAAATATATCATTCGACCACAAAAATATAGTAGTTTTTTGGTTAAAATTTTTGGTCAAGCGGCAATTATCAAAAATAAAAAAAAATACAAAAGTCGATGTCGATATGTCGTGTCGATATCACGAAGGTCCTTCAAAAGCTCAAATGCGGAAAGTTTGACGTGCAGAAATATGTTGACATACAATGTCTAAGGATCGCAGTTTAGACTGCAAAAATTTTGGCAACTCAGAAAACTCGAAGCTTATTTTCCGCTTTCAGAAAAGCATGATTTTTGCTGCAAATCGAGCAAAAACTGAGCAAAATCCGAAAACAGAAGGTACTGTACGACTTGTTCAAAATCTATAAAATGCTCTTCCATAAAAAGACAATATCAAATTCAAATATTTTTGTGAAATCCTTGTCATGAATGGCGAACAAGTCTAGCACAAAAACTTCCCATCAGCCCAAATAAGAGCCGATCGGCAAAGGGAGAGAACAAATGGAGTTCATGGCGCGGCCGCCATTTCCATATTAACTCCCTCGGTCACGTTCGCAGCGCTGCCACAAATACGCCGAATAATAAAAATTGCGCTGGCGGCGAGTACCCAATACAATGTCGCATTGATAAACGCATCGACAGTTTCTGAGAACTCCGAACAAAAATAAATATGTAAAAAGGAAATAAGGAAATTTGGAAATGTCGCGTTCGCTAACACCGAAAATTGTAACTTTATTACAAAGTATTAGAAAATAAAACAGAAATTTTAAAACTCGAATTTTTTATATTCAAATTTAATTGTTGGAGCGTAGACAACATGACCAAAACTTAACTTTAACTTTAACTTTATTTCCTGACTCAATGGCATTACGCCATGCGGGACGCCATAAGTGCACAACAAGCGAGAAAGTACAATAGACACACAAGATTTGCAAAGCAGACTTCATTCCTTGGTGGTCTCTGGATCGAGTCGGTCTATGGTGGTGCTGCTCTTCTGGGAGTTCCGAGGCGTCCCTATTCCGTTGCTTGATCGCTGGCGACATCCTTGTAGAAGGGAGTTGGTGGCGATGAGGCGTCGAAACTCGTAATCCCGCTGCTGCTGGCCAAACCATCTTCGGAGCTCGGTAGCGACTTTGACGTGGAGGTTGAAGTTGCAGGGCTGCCGGTGTAGTCGCGACGTCTTCTTCTTGTTGGCGGCGTTGGAACTACGGCATCCAGGGTGTTCCGTGCCTACTAGGAGCCGGGGCAATCATTTGATTGGTAGAGGACGGAGGTCGACCGCTAACTCAGAGAGCAGCGGAACGGTCCGACCGCTCACCACCAACACCAAAAATGATAAAAAAATCAGAAAAACCTGATGTTATTAACCATATTTTTTGTGCCAAGAGAAGAACTTGTGACTCATGGTAGTCAAGTAATAATATGTATGATACCTAAATATTTGGATGATAAATATAAAGAAATAGAAATATTTGGAATATTTGACATGATTTGTGAAAAGGCTGGAATGCCGTACTAAACTTTTTATTTTTAGCGTTAAAAATATAAGTTAATGACCATTAGTGCCTTAAGTTGCTTCGACGGATAGCAGAAATGAAAATAACAAAGAAAAACAAGAAACATTGTCTGATAGGTCTGATCATTTCGTATGGATTAGAGATCTATTAAATTTCCGACTCGCTTCGATTGCCCTGTGAATTCGACAACATCTGTCCTGGCGCATATTCATTTCAAAAGGGATGCGACGACGATATAATCCTCTTTTTGAACGCAAAACACCCTCCGACACATATGTTTGCCATCATCAAGTGGATGCCACGGCGGAAGAGAACACTTTCCGACGGTCCCACAGCGATGACGCAGAGTCAACGTAGATCCAGTTACACTTACTCAAGGAGAGCCGACACTTCCGATGTAAGCGCGAGCTTGATCCAATTTTGGACCGACTGACGTGCACAGAATGGCGACACGTTTTTTTGGATATTGGATTTGCGTAATTGCGGTGATGGAGGCCGGGAACAGAGAGACGCGATCGGGGATCTTGAGACGAAGGAGCGAGAGGAAGACCGAAGTACGCAGAAGAGGAACAGGAGGGAGGCGCGCAATTTTGGGTGCATTTCCGCTTGTCGGCGGCCGACCAAATTACCCTTCTCATTAGTGATTCAGGGTGGCGACGCAATTAGCACAAAGGGACTTCGGAGGCTGGTCGTCCTTTGTGGGAGAGTTTGACCGTGTAGAAGGGCTTATGAGTTATGAAATGAGGTCATGATCATGGATGAGCATTAATCAGAGCAGCTTGATGCGTGAAGTGAACAAATGAGTCAGTTTAAAAAAAAGTTGTCGCTTTCTCTCCTTTTATTTTACTTCGATTTAAATATGGCTGTAAAGTGCATCTCTGTCCGGATCAGTGCTCTGTGATAGATAACTTTTAAGACAAGCTCTATATGTAAGATTTAGTCATATGTGCCTAAAATTAGGAGGGCAACTTAAACGTCACCTCACCACAGAAATTATAAAACCGAAGCGAATGTGAAAACCGTGAACCAAGCCTATTAAATGATGTGAATGTACCGTTGAGTAAATAATACAGTCTTCATCTGACCACGTATTCCCCTGCCCAGTATCCTACGTATGAGTGAAGTTCGGCTACGTTAAAGCAAACTTTGCCCATTCTGCCCATGGCAGTAGGCGAGAAGTAAGGAAGCTCTTGGAATGTTAAGTCACACACATGATTGGCAAAAATTTTTGCGTTCACCCTTTGAACTTCTTCAACGTGCCAAATGACTATCGAAATATTGCAGCATATTCGCTAACGTAAATGAAAATTTTTGGTAGCCTTCTTACTTGCATGACAAGGATATCTCTGATGCTAGCTTACGTGAGCCGAAGTAAAGAATGTTGAATGTTTTGTATTATTTGTTTGCAAAATGAAAATCGTGATGCCTATGTTATATTCAGTTAAAACTGAATTTTCTCGGTTTGCATGTGACAATGTGCCATACCTTAGGTAAGATGGATCTCATCTGTCCATATTAAACCAGAGACTACGCTACTTAAGATCCTGGAAAGGAAGCAAAAATACCTGGTTTTGTCCTTTAAACATGTGAGACGTGTCGGGCTACTGTCGAGGCATAAAAACCAAACTGA
This sequence comes from Steinernema khuongi, assembly GCA_016648015.1. NCBI lineage: Eukaryota > Metazoa > Nematoda > Chromadorea > Rhabditida > Steinernematidae > Steinernema > Steinernema khuongi. Next base: position 1,145 of record JADLIF010000684.1, on the reverse strand, counting down.
CTACAACAAAAGAGTTTGAAAGCTGTCGTACTTGAATTGAGGAAACCCCAAAGAGCTGCACATGCTAGGATAGTATTAATTGGTTCATTTTGGAACGACCGCGCAAGGGTCTGAAACAGAGACAAATGCACTTGGGAATTCACACTCTCTCCAATGGATTGCAAAAGTGTCTCGCAGACGTTTTTCCCTCAGGGCTTCTGCAAAGGACCTGTTTACTGCGAAGTTCGAAAATTGGTGAAGCCAAGGAAGCGTGCACTTTAAATGAGTGTATATGGCGTCACCCTATATTTGTCCTAACAAGGTCAGTGCGCGGTCTGCTCCAAGCAGACGGCCTTCGCGTAATGGAGTCTACCCAAGATGCACGACAAAGGAAATGCTTAATTGGATGAGACGGCGATGAAGTATAGGCAAAAATCTTGGAACCAATTTTCACTAGTAATATGGAATAAGAACACGGCAATTACGGGCAAAAATGTCAGTGAATTGATCAAGATCTGACAAATAGTGGGGTACAAAGAGCAGAAACAGAAATGTGGTCTTATAAAGGTTAAGTGTGCGGTAATTAAGACGTGGGAGCAAGGTGTACCACAATACTGCAGATTTGATTTTCACAAGGAAAAGCAGGACAAACTAAGAAGCGATATGAAGGATTAAAAATCTCGCAGTCCAGATGCAATTCATTATTCTTACCTGGGAAAAACTTCTCCCAAAACAAAAATCTCATATGAGGAGTTTAAAAGTCTTTATGTTTATTAGGAAACTTTCAACAATGTGATATGTTTCCGCACGTTGCAAGTGAGCGTCGACGAAAGGCTGCACACACGATAGCAAAAATTAGAAAATTAATTAATTTAAAAATTAATAAAATTTATAAAAAATAAAAAATATAAAAAACGAGTTTTATTGGGTTGGTGCATAGAAGATGGCGGTCCATTTAAACCTCATTTATTTCTCATATGAAGAGCACTAAGACTCAACATAAGCAGCATTAGACTGTACAAGTCTTTCTTATTCTGTAGCCCAAAGGTGGATCTCAAGCTCTTATAAAAAGGGCTATTTCAAGTCAAAACAAATTTGCAACTTTTTTTGGATGTCTTTATTTGAATAAAATCTTTGTATTTGTATTTCGTTCCTTATAAACTGAA
>JADLIF010000682.1:0-12341 GCA_016648015.1 Steinernema khuongi | reverse complement strand
AGGGCTACGACGCCAGCCAGGGTGCTCCTGGACCTCGTGGCGCTCCCGGAAACCCCGGACCTCAGGGACCCCGTGGCCAAGACGGCGAGCAAGGAGAGGAGGGACCCACCGGAAAGCCCGGAAAGGACGCCGCCTACTGTCCTTGCCCTCAGCACGGAGGACTCCGCAGACTCTAAAATGCAGATTCTTGTGTTCATTTCCCGTAAAACAATGTGCAATAAACGAATTTTACAAAATGGTATTAAGAAGTTAGCGATACAAAACACCTGGGAGTCATGGCACTCAAATTACGTGCGACATATACCAGCGTCGAGTTGTTTGATTTGCGGGAGCGCAAGGATCGCCTTCCTACGGTAGCTGGCAGGATCCTGCTTGTAGATTGGATTGAACTCAAGGTATACGGTAGTCAAAGAGGAAACTTCTCTCAGGCGGTCTACTTCTTTCCAATCGGAGATTTTGTTTCCATTGACCTAAACGACCGATATATAGGGGCTCTTAGGTAAACTCTCGCAGCTATAAGAGGAGAAAGGTTAAAGTTACCCAAAGGTCTTCCAGCTCGGGTTTCTCTCCAAGGCCATTGAAATTCGTGATTTCGTTATTTCCCAAATCAACGATAACCAATTCTCTCTGAAGTATTCGTAATGAAACTAGTTTACATGTCACAAAACGAACCAACGGTTCCAGAGCCTCAAGTGTGGTAATTCCCTGATCGGACATGGACAGCTCCTGAAGCTTTGAAAGATGCTGGATCCCATCCATGCTGATAAGACGATTGCCCTGGAACCCTACACTGTCACAATTTAAGGAGAAGGACAATTTACCGGTAGGCTAAGATTCGTAATACCGGTCAAATTCTCAATTCCTTCAACCTTTCGGATCTTGTTCTTGCCTATGTAGAGCTTCTTCAGCTTCGTCAAGTGGTTGATGTTCTCGATACGGCGAATCCGGTTATCTCCTAGCTCGAGCATCTCCAGGTTGAACAGGTTGTCCAATCCTTCTATCTTGGTGATCTTGTTCGAGACCATGAAGAGCGACTTCAGCTTCACAAGCTTGTCAAGTCCTGTAGAAGTGGTATAGAAACGAAGGAACTTTCAAGTTACCTTCAATCTTCCGGATGCGGTTATGGCTCAAATCAAGAGATTCGAGGTTGACGAGAGCGTCCAAACCTGAGATCTCACTGAGCTGATTGTCGTAAAGCTCCACGTTCTCCAGTGTCACATGAGTCAGGTTCTCGATAACCTTGATGAAATTCTGGCGGAGACAGAGTTCCTGAAGGGAAACAATGGTACCACATGAAGGAGACTCTTAAGGGTTGCTCTTCCAACCATGACACCACACAATTCCTGACTAGTTTAACCCTGTAACCGTGAAATCAAAAGAAAGGGTGCTATCTCATCGGAGGAAATCAACTCTGGTACAGTAACCGAAGGAGTCCCCATTCGGTGGCTTCCACATCATCTGGAGAAGTCAAACACGAGCCCTTGACCTATCTTCTCTCCGGAAGCATCAGCGATCGGGAGGTTTAGAGTCCTCGGCAGTCTCCCCCTACCCTTCCCTTCCTCACCTCTAGGTTCTCAAATCGAGACAAATCCGGGATCTGGGTGACGCGCCGCTGCACCAGATCGATGTACGTCGAATCCGTGGGGATGACATCCAGGTCGAACAGGTTGTCCTTGCGACCTGCTTCGTCCTCCTGTTGCACACCGTTCTCTGTGTCGGACTCGTCCGACGAATACGCCTTCTGTTGATGTTCGACGTCCATCTGAACGCAATTGTATCCATCGTCCAACGTATGCTATTTGAAAGTATTTATAGGAAAGCCAAAACTCAGGCACATCAGTATTACGGAAATGGTTTATTTGAAACAACGATCTCAACGTATCTACACATCTATGTCATCATACAATCGCGAATTGGTTGTAAACGATATCCCGTACGCGGAAGTAGTCTTCACATAAACATCCCTCCACATGGAACTTCCCGGCCTCGTTCCTTCGTATGCTGACGATGTTGTTGACGTAGAGCACACCACAACTGAACTCCGCCTGGAAGCCTTCCTGTACGAAGAAGTGCTTCATGTCGGAGAGCTTGGGGTCGTTGACGAACACGGCTTGGTGAGGAGGAATCTCGCTGACAGGGAGCATCTCCAGGTACAGTTTCTCGACGACGGTGTTCTCCTCGACGCGTCTCTGGACCGGCACCACCTCTTCCTGGTCGACTTCGTCGTCCACTTCCATCTTCTCGGGCTCCTCAACCGTCTTTGCCGCCTCGGAACTTTCTAGTGCTTTCAGTTTCTCGCCAACTAGTGGCTCGAAAACGATTTGGTTGTTCTCAATCTTCCGCAGAACGCGCGCGTCGATCCACGCCATCTCGGCGTCTTTCACTTTCTGGAAGCAGAGGGAGGACATGAGCTGCTCGTTCAGAACGACTTGGAGGATGTGCGACTCAATAGTGGCGTCGACGACTTCTCCGAGGCTCGGTGTGAATACGCTACCCTGAAATGCTTGGTTAGCCAGGAGAACGCTTAAGGGGAACTAACCAGAATTAATTCATTCTCCTTGACGTGGTCGGCTAAATACCTCGTTGACTCAGGCGACCCATGGACCAAAATGAGCTGTTTGGGCTTGATCTGACTCAGGAACCTCTTGATGGAATCTCCATCTGACCGTCCCTCGAAATCGATGTACTCCACTTTGCAGAGCACCTCGACCTTCGACTTCGATGTCACACACTTGGTCGGTCTCTCAAGTGGTTTTGACATTGGCTTCACTTCCACTTCCATCTTCTCTTCGTGCTCCTCCGGCTGCGCTTCCTGGGCAATCGCTTCGATATCCGGCACTATGCCATCATTGACCGTGTAATCGTCGGGACGGATAATCTCGCCATATGCATCCATCTGAAAAGCATTCTTCGTAGTATTATGCATTCGCAGCTGGTGCTACCTTTATCCTGTGCTCATGATGGGGGAACATGGGGAAGGAGCGCTTGTTCTGCTTGAAAAATGAAGATTTCTGTTGAGGTTCGTATGTCCATAGGATACTGCTTTTCACGCTGCGTTTGTTGAATTCTGAAAAAGGACCGATATTGACTTTTGCGTTTTAAAATTCGCCTAAGTTCGATGAGGTGGAAGTTTCACAATCACGACAAACGGTCTTCTGCAATATAGCAAACCCACATAAAAACTACAGACTACAGAGACCAACCGAGGCGATCATCATGTTTGGTCACCTGACCTCAATTGTGCAAAAAGAACAGGTTAAACCATATCACTATGAAACTAACACCGCCAGCACCACTCAAAAGGGCTCCCTAAGTCTCCAAATTCTGCGAGGTTCCGGTTTTCGGTCTTCAAGTGGCTCTGTGACTTACCATTCTTATTTGGTCCCAGCTTTCTGTAATTATTAGCTCCAGTAGCAGCAGCTTCGCACACGGCAGCCAACGTATCCTCATCGTCACTGTCGTCCGATTCCGCCGCGTACTCCAATCTCGCGTTCCGCCTGGCTGCTTCGAGCCTCTGTCGGATCGCCTCCTGCTCCTCATCCTTCTTCCTTCGGATCCACGCCTCGAGTTCGGCGCCGTCCAGCAGAACGCGCCGCTTCACCTCTAATCGGATGATGTTCGACATAGGACGTTCCGCGTCCCGCGCCTCTGCCATGCGAATCAGCTTCGAACCGAGAGTGCGATCGCCAGAGCGTCCAGAGACAATGATTGTGTTCTTCGAGTTCGCGCACCAGTCAAGGAAGAGGTCGCGTGAGAGGCCCGATTCCATGTCAAGACCGGAGACGAGCACCACCTTGGGAGAGCGGACACGGTAGAGGTCGTTCTTGTTGTGGCAAAGCTGCACGTGTCGGAACTGGAAGGGATTCGTGCGCTGCACCTCGAAGTTCTTCTGGATTTTATCAGACATCCATTCGATAAGACTCTTCGCGTACTCCACCACGGACGAGGCCACTGAGCTGAGCATAACAAGGTTGTAGGTCATCAGCCCAGCGTCGTCACTAGAATGAACGGTTAGAGAAAAATAGTGGCAAGGAGACATACTTCTGCCACAGTTGATCAAGAAGATGGGCGAGTTCCAGCATTCTACCAGCCGTATCTATGACGAGCATGACATCGCCTCCATTGCGGACCGTATTTAGTAGCTTGGTTAGAAGTGTCTCGTCCCGAAATTTTCGCCTCTTCTGGGTGTACATCGCATTGAAAGCGTCGGTAATGAGTAAGTTGGGCCTTCCAATCCCATCGAATGTGCATCCGTTCAGATGGCGCTCCTTCTTGTGATTGAAGTCGACGGCGTATACAATCTCTTCATCGCCCATTTTTGTGATCTTCCAGATAGCGCCGCCCATCATGTGGCCAGCAGGGTAAGGCGTTATCTGCAGGCCGTTGTCTCCTTTTAGCAGGATCTATAAAGACACATAATTGAAGGATGAAAAAGTAAGAAAAGCTTACTGTTTGAGTGTACTTAACTTGCTGAACGTATCGCATCGCTTGATCGATGTCATCGAAATTGAAATGGCTGAAGTCTTCCGCGCTCAAGTGGCCTTGCACCCAGTCGTACAAGAACATCTGGGCCATTTTGCATACTGGCACCTAAATATGATTACGTTTTATCGCCACTCATGAGAATCAGGACTTACAGTAGCGTAGACCGGGCATTTGAGCCCACATTTGGCGACCAGATAAGGAAGAGCGCCGGCATGGGGTATGTCGCCGTAACTCAACAGGACAGCATTGATTTTCGGAACTCTCCGCTTCACAGCCTCAATGTAAGCCATGTCGAAGCGTTCGTCCCAGCCGCAATCTAGCAGAAAGTACGCGTCATCCACCTAAACTTCATTACTAAGACTGGTTGGAAGAGCAGCGGCTTACTTGAAGAAGATAACACAGAGGACCGTCGTCTTGGACGCCCGAAAGCGCTTCCAGCTTTACTATCGACGTCATTGTGGACTAATTACCCGGGGAATGCGATCTGGAATCAGAAATCGGTGAATACGACTGACGAAACTGAAGAACCGCGTTAGAAGCGATACATTAACAGAAAAAGCGCTGCAGGGAGGACGAAAACAAACGTTCAGAAGAGAACTACAAGGAGGCGGAAAATGTGCGTATAATACAAAACTCCGAGCTCTCCATAGAAGATTTCGAATTCCCACGATCTACTATGATTTCGCAACTGAAAGGCGCGAAAGACGACTCGGCCCGAATCCTCGTCGGGCAGTGGCTGTCTGGCGTGGGAATTGTCACATGTTCGGGCAAATGATGCTTGATGGAGCTTACAGTGGATGCAGAAGGAAGAGTTTGGGCTACTATAAATGCAGTTTTGAAGTAGGAACCTTGAGGAAAAGTGTGTATAGAGGAAGAAGTTAAACAGGGACTACAGTCGGGCCATTTGCACATTTATTATACTCAACCAAAGAATTGTCCTGAGGATTTCGGCAAAGGTTATGTTTTATGGAACTTTGTGTCAAATACATAGAACGAGCACCACGTTACTCCCGTAGTCTGGAGCGTCGACCGAACGAATGACAGATGACCTTCGAGAATTTACCATGAAAAAAGCCCTCGACACGATTGTGTGTACTGTAGAAGATGCAGGCGTTGGTGGGTTGTGAACCATTTTCTTCTTCCAGGCGGACTTATCGGGTCGACCGAACGAACGTTATTATAAGGACCAGAGTTTACTGTTGCCCTTCAAGTTGTTTTGTCATCTTTGGTGCGTGCCTATGGACTTTTGGATGTTTAGCGCGTCATGGGATCGTCGACTCCACGTTTTTGCATTAGAATTAATGATTTTTTATGCGTTTTCAGAACTATCTTCAAACGATGGACCCGTCGGATGGTCGCAGGGAGCCACAACCCCCACGTGAGCATGACAGTATCGGACGCGCATTCTCATCTTAACTACTTGTTGTAGAGGCGTTTCAACGATCACAGTTCGGCGTGCGCGGAAGACTTCCGGGAGGAGTGCCTGGTAGTGGCAACCGCCCACCGAATTGCTCTTACGTCCTAGAGAAGTGGCAGAACAATCGGAACCAAGTTCGAGGACCAGAAAGATCAAAATGGCGCGGAGGCAGAAAGCGGGACCCCGCAAACACGAAGGTTCACCACCCTCCGAAGAATGAAAACGACGCAGTCTCCCCAAGCATAAGTGTTTCCACATTGAACGATATGGAGGCGAATGGCGGATGTCTATCTCGACAAGAAGTGAGCAACAACGACGGACATCACCATTACCAAGAAGCTTACCAGGAGGTGAATGCCGAGGATTGTGTTTCTCAGCAACCCCGTCCTATTAAACCTATTGGACAAGAACATGGTCCAGTACCAACTGCAGAAAGGCCTGAGGAGCGATGGGAGAACTACACCGGCGTGAGCATCAACGATCAGGACGGACACTACCATCACCGAGAAGTGAATGCCGAGGATTGGGTTTCTCAACAGCCCCGTCCTATTGAACGTATTGGACAAGAACATCATCCAGTAGCGACCGCAGAAAGGCCTGAAGAGCGATGGGAGAACTACAACGGGGACCCACCTGAAATGCAACAAGTTCGCCTCCACGCGTCATCAACCGAATGGAAAACGCTCGCGGAATTAAATCCGAACTTCCCGTACGCCAGCGCAGATGGGCGTTACTATATTCCGTGAGTTGGTTCAAATTGTTTGTTCTTATTAACACCGTGTAAAACCACGTTCTTTTAACGCGTTTGTTTACTACTTTCACATGGTCATCTGCTAGGGATGTATGGAGGGTGTCTTGCAACTCATCTACAGGGATGGCCAATCCGGAAGTTCGAGCCGAGACTATTGTTGTGTCCGAGTGAGGGGGATCACAGGGGAGCTAGGAGTGGTTAACATCCATTGTGTTAACATTAACGAGAAATTCCTTAGAACTACAGCGTCCTTCTTGCTATTAGCAACTTGCTAGACTGTGTCTAGACTGGTTTCCGTACTCGGAAAGCTGCAATTGCGCTGTGAGTGCTTAGTTTGACCAGTGATCCTACACCGGGCGGTCGAGCCAAGCCATGGCGAGCGCCACGAAGTCGAACATCGACTCTGTGATCACGAAGGGCGGCGCGAAGGCACTCCACGGAGACTCTAAGCGTCGTAGTCAGCGCGGAACGTCGCGACGCCGTAAGGGGCGGAAGACGTGCAACCCGACGCAATTCCTCCAGTCGTTCACCACTGTCGCTACCGTGCAAGAGGACGTCCTGCGCCTCTTTGAAGGACATATCCGCCAGTCGCCAACATTCTCGGCGTTTTTCAAGGAGGAAAACAAAACCAAGAACAACTTTCCACGTAGGTTTGACACTTTGCGCCTCCGCTTAACGACCTATTTAGACGCCCTGCTCTACGATCACAGCCGTGTGAAGCTCAAGGATGGCAATGGCGGTAACTACTACCATGCCACGTTCGTTGATGGTTTCTACCACCAACGACAGTACATCTGCGCTCAGATGCCGTTCTCAGCGGAGACACAAGTTGATTTCTTTCGTTTGATGCTGCAAATCCGCCCGAAAACTGTCATCTGTATGGCGAAGATTGATCGAGAGATGTAAGACCATAGGCATATTCATTTTACAAATCGCCTTACATTTCAGGAATCTGTTTCCAGTGAAGAAGGATGCAACAAAGACGGGAGGCCGGGTAAGCATCAAGTGCACATCGGTAACGACCGACGGAAAGACCGATCAGTACACAAACATGCTTGTTTGCGGCCGGAAGAAGTTTACATTCAAAGTCTTCTGCTTCAACGCCTGGCTGGAGGAAACAAAAATTCCATCACCCGAAGAGATCCTTGAGTTCCACGCTTCTGTATGACACCTCCACTGATGGAAAGTAATACTATAAACTGTTTAGGTCCGCAAAGTCGTTCCACAAAAGAAGAAGTGTCACTCAGGTCGTACCCTTGTCGTCTGTCCGAACGGAGTATCGCGTTCTGGCCTCTTCGTTGTTCTTGACAAGGAGCTTGAGCGTTTGAGGACTGAAGGCCGCATGCGCTATGGTCTGTCGGTGCGCGGGTGCCGGTATCGCTTGTGCAATGCCTTCGATCGATTCGAGCTGTTCGAATCGGGCATCAAGTGCCTGACTATCCGTGCGAAGGAGTACGTCAAGGAACAGAAAGGAAAGGGAAAATGAATAATCCTCCATCATTAGCAGCAAGTTAAATAAATGAGGAGCTCTACGATCTTCAGTGTGACGTGCCACACGTTTGAAATTCATTTTGAGTGGTCTCGCAACGTCTATTTTAAAAAACTGTCTACGCAGGGAAGGCGTCTGTCAGGTTGCTCATTCGCCATGCGCACGGTCGCACTTCTGCTCTTTTATCCGTTCCTCGGTCATATTTTCGACGGGAGTTCTTCTGATATAGCTTTTCCAGCACTTGATCATGCTTCCGTAGTTTTGTCACGGTGCAGTTCTTATTTTTGTGCGCTTTCTGGTTTTATGTGAAGAGCTTCCTTGCGTATTTCCGTGTTCTTTCCGCGTTTTCGTTTGTGCTACGTTGCGTGTGATATTTTCCATTTTTACCTATTTCTTTCGTTTAAGGTTTTCAAGGTCTCCAAGAAAATGGTGAACCGAGGCAAAGAGGTGGGTAGCTGTGTTCTGTTATTGTAATAAAATCTATTCTAAATTTTTAGATCTGCCTTACGGGAAACACGAGCGAAAAAGAGCTGCTTAGGGCTCTTTATCCTCTCATCGGTAAACAAGTGGAGCTAAGAACACAGGATGGGAAGGTTTACCAAGGGGAGTTCAAGGCTTCCTCGAACGGCAATGTAACTATTTATCGTTTTTATCGTGTATAATGCCCACTGTATATAGAGAGAGCTGGGATTAACTGGAGTGCGCTTGATCTCCGATAGCAGTCACCGTCGAGCACGTACTGCCTCGAGTGAAGTGATCCCGAAAGTCACATTTGATACAGTTGCTGTTGCCACCATAACCGGTTTCGGTAAGATGCGTACGTTCTAACTGACAAATATCAACTTTTATTCGTTAAGGTTTTGCAACTGACAAGGAGTATCAAGCGAAAGTGGACTCGATACCTGAGCTCGGAGAGTTCGAACAGTGGGAAGATGATGACGCTAATCACGAGAAGGAGCCTGTTACGGATTTTGAGATCGCTGCACCGAGTTCCGGGTGGGCTGTTGAGGATATGTTTGCTCAAAACAAGAACGTCAAGTCGGACTTCCTGGAAGACCTTTCACAATACACTAACGTGGAAGTCGGCCACCAATCTCGTGAAGCTCTGAAGAAAGCGACGCAGATAGCGAAGGAAATTATCAGAAATGGGAGGAGCCGTCACCATGAACAACTGGAGAACGACGACGAAGAGCGAGATCTGGACAAGGAAACAGTCTTCGACTCTACAGCTTCTCAAGAAGTGGCCGGCGAGACAGAAAACTCTCAAGAAGAGGCTGGCGAGAACGCCAAATCGCAAGAAGAGGCCGGTGAGGCCGCGGTCTCCCAAGAAGAGGCCGGAGAGACCGCGAACTCACAAGATGAGGCTGGCGAGAACGCAAACTCACAAGAAGAGGCTGGCGTGAACGCGAACTCGCAAGAAGAGGCCGGTGAGGCCGCAGTCTCCCAAGAAGAGGCCTGTAAGACCGTGGTTCCGCAGGAAGAGGCCGCAGTTTCGCAGGGAGAAGCCGCTGAGGCCGCAGATTTGCAAGAAGAGGCCGCAGTTTCACAAGAAGAGGCCGCTGGAGCCAGCAGCCCAAACTCTCCAACTTCATGCTTCAGGTTCGATGTGAATGCCAAGCCGTTCCGGCCTTCTCCTCCTACCAATTTCGATGCAAATGCCAAGCCGTTCCGGCCTTCTCTTCCGAATCGTAACCCGCCCGTGTTTTATCCGCATGAGCAGCTTTGGCAACAGATGCCCCCGCCTCCGGTCGCGCCTCCAGTTATGTTGATGTATATCGACATGACCACAGGAATGCCGGTGGGCGTGATGCCCGGCTCTCAATTTCCGATGTTTCCTCGTTATATGTAAGTAAGTTGCATGGTTTCACCCAAATATACCTGTTGTTTTACTGGTGTTCACATATTTTGGTTTTATACTGAGGTTTTGCGCCTTTCTAGGCTTTGCATAGGGACTTGGTAGCCACCTATTTCTCGGGTTCGTCGTCCATGTCGTGAAACTATGCTCAGATGTTTGGCTCCTAGGTCGGTACGGACTTTCAGATGCCTAAACAGTAGACTTCCCCTTAGTTCCTCATTTTCAATCCGGGGCACGTGAACAAATTCGCTAACACGTTACAAATCTCTTTATCTTAACAATGTGACAAACTACAAAACTGCAAAATCCTTAAAATCCGGGCGGCATCATATGCTCCTTCTTGTCCTTCTTCGTGTGACTGACGTAGGCCTTGTTTGTTCGGCACTGCTCGTCATAGAAGCTAACAGCTTCCTTCAGCTGCGTTATGGTCTTCTGGGCCATGTCGATGTCTTTCGGGTCGACGTTCCTTGGCGGCGGGATAGCAAACGTCAAGAAGCCCGTCTCGCGGTTGTAATCCGCCTCGATTCTTCCCTCACGCACCAATCTCTCCATCACTTTGAGCACCTCCTCGTCGCTGCGCAAGAAGCACCGCTTCCTCACATCGTCCATCTGGATGACCTTAAAGGTCGTCGCGACCTTCATGAACACTTCGTGTTTAACGCGCTCTTGGACCTTCCGGATCAGAGGACCCATCTTGTCCGCGTTCAGCGTGGAAGCGTTCCGTGCGACGAATTCGTCGAGCATCTTCACGACGTTGTGTTTGTACACCTTCTTCGAGGCGATTCTGATGAGCTCATCGAACACTTCGCACTTAGGACGCACGCGTCGCTCGAGAAGTTCGTTGAGACATTTCGGGAACTGGCTGAAGGGGTTGCCGAGGACGAAGTTGATCAGCACGAAGCGCCTGTAGATGAGGAGGTGGAAGTTGGAGAGCGAAGACACGGGGACCATCAGGGCGTTGAGGTAGAGATGCGCAGCTTGGCGGTAGTTTCCCAAAGCGTACTGTACTTCGGCTGCGAGGAAGAAGTAGGAGAAGAGCACCTTGCCCTGGTTGATGTTGGCGGACTGAAAATGGATTGTAATTATGACTTCGAAGTAGAAGTGAACTTACATCAAGCAGCACCTCCCGCGCGTCCTCATAGATCACATCCAGGGCGAGGTCCGGCCGGCCCGTGGAAAGGCACGCTTCGAGGAAGTTAAGGTGGGTTCTGGTGATCGTTCGCTCCTCCTTGGTCAGGACAGCCAGGGCGTTCCGGACGAATGTCAACGCGAGCACTTGTGCTTCGTCCTTGAGCTGGTTCGTGACGGACAACACCTTTTCAATGGCTTTGAAATCTGAAAATGTTCATAAACTGATAGCTCTTTGAGATGGGCGACTTACAGATGTCGAGGATCAGGAGGGCCTGGTTGACGTCGATGGTCGAAATGCGGTCGACGCAGCTCCGAAACGTGTTGCACAAGTTGTCAACCTTATTTCTTGGCGCAATGTCCTTGAAGATCTTGACTTGGACCAGCGTCACGAAGGGGATCGTTTGGGTGTGTGGGTCCAGGGTGTCAAGAGCGCGCAGGAGGTCCTCCATCGAGAAGCCCTTGAAGCCGTCCTTGTTTGCGAGGTCGCTGTGCTCCTTGGCGAGGTTCTCGGGCGACATCTGGGAGATGCGGCTCATGTAGGAGTCGTAGGACATCGAGTTTCCGGAAACGAATCCTCGAAGAGCGCCAAAAGCTGCAGCCATGGTAGGGTTGTGAATTGGGTTAATGCGCAACTCGGTGAAACGACGGATACATATGTGCGCAAAAGAAATGCCATAGCATCGTTATCGCACTTCTTTTGCCGAGAATGCGATGCAAGAAGGTGAATGGTTTTAGCACGTCCTGTGGTTGGGTGCGCGAAATCCAATGCTTACAAGTGTCCTCGGTGATTGCTCTGCGTTTGATATCCTTTACGGCGAAGATCGGGGCAACAGGTAAAATGACCATAAGAAGGCGGATGGAAGGGGGCTTTATTTATGGACTAAAAGAAAGAGGCTATCTTGCATAGGGCTTCATCACTGAAGAGATAGAATACAGATACCCTCATGCCAATCGATAGTTTAGTGATACAACATTCAAGAGCCTTTTATTTCTTCCTTACAAAGAAGGCAATGAAAACAAGTAGAAGAGGATATAAATTAAAGTCTGCGAAGTCCTCCGTGCTGAGGGCAAGGACAGTAGGCGGCATCCTTTCCGGGCTTTCCGGTGGGTCCCTCCTCTCCTTGCTCGCCGTCTTGGCCACGGGGTCCCTGAGGTCCGGGGTTTCCGGGAGCGCCACGAGGTCCAGGAGCACCCTGGCTGGCGTCGTAGCCCT
>JADLIF010000677.1:0-14458 GCA_016648015.1 Steinernema khuongi | reverse complement strand
CAGCGGCAACGACATGGGCAAGGTCCAGTGCATCGCCAGCATCATCAAGACCTACATCGGCACCGACACCACCCGCTCCAGCTTCCTCTACGCGATCGAGATCGGCAGCTGGGGCACCTACAAGCAGTTGCAAACCTGTGGCGGCTTCTGAGTGACTCGAGAACGAATTCGGGCCACATTGACAATACAATTGTCCTTCGTTGAACAGAGTAAACGAGTTGAATTCATACAGTCACATTTCGCAGCGATTCTTCGGCCGTTGAGGTTGCAGGAAGTAGTAGTTGCAATGTGGCTGTTGCAACCTGTTAATTCTTACAGTGTCTTACAGTGTCATATCAGGTCGTGCGCATGGGCCTCTTGTATAGATGCGAAGTCGAAGAAAAATACGTTTTTATGTCACAATGATATGTTCGGTATTATTAGCAAAAATCCATTGGTCCAAGTGGTCCATATATCTGCCGCAGTTCTTGTAAGGGTTCATGCAGTTGCTGCTAAAACACGTCTTTCTGACATCTGTCATAAAGCGTAACTCACAAGGGGTTGCAGTCCTGCATTGTTTGAGCAGTTGCAGGGATGGTCAGATTCTTGTGAGTCTTCGAGAACTCTTCCATCGTTGTATCAAAGCCTCTACTGATCGCGTCGACAACGCTCTGTGGGAAGAGTGGCCTCCTCTCGTAAAGCTCCTTCTTGTCCCAGCCCTTGTACATGGCAAAACGAACGTGATAGTCTCTACCGACTTCTCGAGGCACCTTAAGGAGATACATAAATGTTCGGAAGCCTCTGACTACCTTATATATTCTGTACTTTCTCCCTGATTGGTCAGGAAACCGGCGGAAGAATACTTGATGCGCATTCAGCAATGCCCACGCGTCGCCCACGAAGACGTTCTTAAAGTTGTCGTTGCACGTATCGCAAATATCCGCTTCTTGGAGACCGTTGAAGTTGATCTTCTTCCAGTCGGACAAGTCGCCCACGCGAGGTTCTTGATGCGTGAAGAGCATGAAGAACTGAAACGACCCGATGGTCGGATCTTCAGCTAAATGGCGTGTCACGAACTCGTGCAGGGTCTCGTTACCGCCACTGAAATTTGCTCGGTTTAAGAAAAAAACGGTTTAAGAAGAGATTAAGATGTAACACCGGAATTTTCCGAAGAAATGAAGGAAACAGGGTACACAAAACCTACCGTATGAAGAACCAATCATCCATATCACCATTCACCACAAATTGAGCTCGACTTCTGAGGGCACAGTCATGCACAGCGGCCTCTTGGCCAAGACGGAAACGGACGTGGACTTCATTATCCACCTTTGGTAGCTCTGGCCAATACACAACGGTGAGCACTCCCTGGAATACAGTTCAACGTTGTTAATTAATATTAATGAACCAGAGGATAGGACAGTAGGAAAAGTGGGTACATACGTAGGAAGAGGTTCTTACCTGCTTCTGATAATGTTTCAGCACGGCATGGGCGGTGTCCGACACACTTGATACGTAAATGTACATGTGGGAGGCTCCTTGCAACTTGTAGAACTCGACAAACTCAATCACTCGGATCCAGTGGTTAAAGTAGTAGAGCGGAGCTATGCATACGTCCATGCCTTCTACTCTCCTGTGGGGGTTCTTAACTGTTATGTCTATTCTTACACGGTTGTCATTGTGTTGGATGTATACCTAAAAGTGTGGAGGTCGAGAAATGGATGCATATGGTAAGGCGCCGGAGAACACAACTACCCTATCACAAAATTAAGTCTCCCGTTACTAGTAGCACTGTTTTATGTTATCTTAAGAGTTGTTTAAGCAACAAAGCTTAAACTTACAGCTTGATCCAAGTTAACTGTTCTCGGAATAGTGGTCTTTAGCCGGTAGTCGCTCCATGTACAGGATTCTCCCCTACGACATTTTCTCTTAATGCACTCGGCTTCCAAAAGAAACTCTTCGTCTCCAAGAATCAAAATCCACGACTCGGTCGCGTTGACAGGTCGTAGACGGCTAAATCCAATCGCTTGGAATCCTACGAGGTCGTCAGATACGAAATGGTAATATGAGTTAACGATTAAGAAAGCGTCGCTTTTGTACTCGGAGGCGGGCCTTAAGTTTCGGAGGAGAAAGAAGAGCAGTAATGCGGATAAAGTTAAAAAGATAAACGGACGAAGGATCTTGCCGACGTAGCCCATGGGAGGCTTTGCTAAGGAGCCGTGACGCACTGGTCCAAGTGTAACGTAACCTGACGACATGTTGTAGCCTGAAATGGGGGTTACGAGTAAGATAAAGTTGACTCAGCGAGGATAAGACACGGATTGTAGGTCTGACAATACCAAAACCATCGAAGGCACATAACCAGCAATTAAACAGGCAGATTGCGCTTTGCACAGATCACCGTTGTGTGAAGTCAGTGAATAAAAGGAACAGAAGGACCCGCTAACGAGTGGTAAAGGGGGTTTATGATCATAGAACCTATCGACAACTTGTCAGATCTCAGGTTATCGGAATTACGTAGAGCTGTAACTGGCGGCATCCTCGTTATTAGGTTATTTCTGTTCTCTCAATATCTCACAAGTTTTTTTGAATTTCATTAATTGCGTGCGTCCGCGCAAGATATTGCAAGTAGGTCACAAAGTACTTTGAATTTCCTTTACAGTCGTTTTCTGTTTTTCTGCACAGGAACCGTGGTAGGTCACATGAGTTCTGCGGGCCCGTACATACGCAATCAAACTCATTGGAAAAAAACCCTAAAACAGCACAGTATCATGATAACGAGGATAAAAGATTTTTAGGAGAGATTCGTGGCTCGGAAAACAAAATATTGCGGATACCGAAAAATGGTGGAGCAAGAATTCGACGAGCGTTTTGACCCCGTTTCACTGATTCTTGCAATTTGTTCTTATTGACGATTTCGAGTTGAGCTTGTCTTCTCTCTTGCTCCACATCCTTCAGCAAGACGCGTTTTTTTATCTTTTTTCTCCATTTCACCGATCATTGCCGTGCGCAATGGGGATCCCGTGACCTCTCGCTGTTCTTCCTCCTTTTGACAACGCTGGAAAAGAGTCGGAACACTTCGGTTCGAATCTCCATACGTGCCAGCCCTTGGGTTTTTTGACTTAGAATGTGATTCGGTCAAGGAAGAATGGATAGATTCCGATCATTCTGAATGGCGCGGCTGTGGGTTCTCCCGAACTGCGGTAGCACCTCCTACTCACTATCCTTCCAAATGTAAGGAGCACTTTTCGTTACTATTAGATGCAGTTATGCAGCTAATCAAGCTGTAATCCAACATATAATAAAAGGCTACAACTGTGAACGTTGGGTGTCTGTGCCCACGCTATCAGAGCTTCTCCCATGGTTTGCTCGCCAAAACAGTTGTTACGTATAAGCTGCATACGCAACTACACGCAGCCACACAACTGCTGCCACAGAAGTGCGTCCGTTCGTATGGATCCGAACGTGCAAACTTTCCGAAAACAGCGTGTGTGGTCCATTTGCAGCGGTACGCTGCGGCGAGCTCGCACAATAGTACCTCATTTAGACGAGCTCGCGTAAGGTCGCGCTACTTAATAAATGGGAACTCTTAACTATTGGGCCGTTGTATCTCAACAGCGTTGAATCTAGTTTCTAATGCTGCAACTTTTGCCATGGAAAGCGTCTATTTTTTATGCACATCTACTTGTCCATATTCTACTTCTCAATTTCTCACTGCGCTAAAATGCGATCGCACTATCACTGTATTTCCAAAACTCATCAATGCCAACAACAAATGACAATAAATACCAACGAAATTGTACACTCATATCACTAAGACTTCTCCCGTGTTATTGGCGAAAATCCACGTATCAATGGTGCTCATGTTCTTGCTGCAGCTCGTATACGGGTTCATACACTTGCTGCTGAAACAGCGTATGCTCTTATGCCTTATTTCTGAAGAACACAACTCACAATGGGTTGCAAGCTTGCATAATTTCCGACGTCGCCGGAATGGTGAGATTCTTGTGAGTCTTCGAAAACTCCTCCATTACTTTATCAAATGCCTTTTTGATAGAGTCGCCAACGGATTTGGGGAAAAGTGGCCTTTTCTCGAAGAGCTCCTCCTTGTCCCAGCCCTTGTACATGGCAAAACGAACGTGGTAGTCTCTGGCGACCTTCTTGGGCACCTGAACTGGAGATGTAGGTGACGATCAGATTAGTAAACTACCGTGAATAGCGTATAGCTCTTCCCTGATCCATCAGGAAGCTTCCTCATAGATGCTTGATGTGGGTTCAGAGTGTCCATTGCGTCGCCAACGATAATACTCTTATAGTGGTAATTGCACGAGTCGCACATGTCAGCTTCTTGCAATCCGTCGAAGTCGATCTTCTTCCAGTCCGAGAGGTCACCCACGTGCGGGTTTTGACGCGCGTACTGTTGATGGAACTGGAACGCACCGATCTTGGGATCCTCGATTGAGTGACGCGTCACGTATTCTAGCAGCGACTCGGTCGAGTTGCTGAAGATGAGAGGGTTAGAGCCTTAGGAATCCCTCAAACAGTCCATGAGCATAAGTCCATGGGCACATCTACTCGAACGGATCCAACACTTACATCAAGTAGATCCAATCGTCCAAATCGACGTTTACCACGAACTTCGCCGTGCTCCTTAGCACACAGTCGTGGATGGAGGCGTGCTGTCCAAGGCGGAAGCGCACGTCAACTTCGTGATCCACTTTTGGCAGCTCAGGCCAATGCACAACGGTCACCACTCCCTAGAATAACTTTTTCATACTCCTTGTCTCTTCGCTAAGAATGTACCTTTTTCTCGTAGTACTTCAGCAAATCATGGACGGTCTTAGACGCACTTGAGACGTAGATGTACATATGAAAAACTCCGCTGCTCCTATAGAACTCGACAAATTCAATCACTCGGATCCAGTTGTTGAAGTAATAGAGAGGCGCCACGCACACGTCCATGCCCTCTATTCTCCTGTAGGGATTCTTCACTGTTATATCTACCCTTCCAAGTACGCCGTTCGATTCGATGTAGACCTGAAATATGACCATCACATTTTGGACCAACTTGGGGATTTTGGTGTTAATATTCCAGATAAGGACACAACTTGGGGGTGAAATCCAAGAAACCCCATTAAAAGTAGAAATTTAAAAAAATTAAACCATTATTTTTCACTTGAAGGACAGATTTTTTGGATAAATTCTTGGCTGTAGTGAGCCAACAAACAGATAGTTGGTTCACATATTGTATTGCCGCTTTCCACGACGTTTGGTTCAATCGAAACGGGTTTTCCCATGATATCTATTCGTTTCTGTTCTCCGGTCTGAATATTGATTTTGCACAGATAAGAGACATAAGACTTTGTGGTGGACTGACCTATTTGCGTCGTTGGCAACTCCTCAGCCAGAACACGACACAGATTATATGAGTACAAGGGATTAGTAAACGCAAAAACTGAACTAGCTGCCACGGTCCGTAAACATGGTCCGTCTTGGACCGCAGACCCTCAAGAAAGTTTGGCAAAAACATGGTAAAAACATTAGGAAATTCATTTACTATGCTCTTTCAGAATTATATAGCTTATTTAAAAAATACCTACAGGTTGATCCAGGTCCACTGAGTCAGGAATGTTCGTTCTGAGCCGATAGTCGACCCACGTGCAAGATAAGCCCGTGGGACATCCCTCTTGAATGAATTCGGCCTCTAAGGGAAACGTTTGGTCGCCAATGATCAGAGTCCAGGACTTGTTCTGCGGTTTGCACCGTGTAAAGCCGATTACTTGGAATCCCACGATGTTGTCAGAAACAAAGTGAAAGTAGGAGTTAACGACCAGAAAAGCGTCGCTCTTGTTGACAGTGACAAAGGTTGGACGGACGTCGTTTATAGTGTTGGATAAGAGCGATACGGGCACAGGTTTGGATACCCTCGGAAGCGAGGAATAGCGGGCGCCAAAATACTGTAGAAAGCAAGAGTAGAGTAGGAATATTAATACTAAATATGCAAGTAGTCGAAGTATCCTGCCGATGTAGGCCATGGACAGCATTGGACAAGAAGAGCGAGATGTCGACCCAAGGAGAAAATTTCGCGACGACGATCTACTGAATGCGCGCTTCTCCTTGTCCTCTGCGAGAAGCGCCATTTTCACCTGAAAATGTTTTATGACAAGGGTTGTTATCAAAATCTCATGACAGTCGGGTGGGAAGACAAAGGAAAAGCACGTGGAACTTCCATATATGTGAACCAGCAGTGTAACCTACAGGGCACTGGCCTCATTCAGCCGCACTTCTTAAGGATCTCATCCCTGAGGATCACTGGTCGTGGATGGCAATGGAGTTAGAGATTACGACAGAAAATACTGAAATTAATGTTAATAAAAAATATAATTTTATTATGAAATTTTTAATTGATTTTTTTGTTTTTGGTAACGTTTGTATCACAAATGTCTGTCCACTTCAGGAAATCTAACCGCAGATAAAGGTACTCGTAGCTCATAATTCTATGGTTGGGGCTCTTAAAAAACCACGATCAAGGGGAAGGAAGCTAGATGGACACTTTTAAAGAGCTGACAACTATTGCGACCATCATAGATTCGTGTGCTCCGGACAATCAATATGCACCAACTGCTTTATGATGTGATAAGACCTCCTCGCGACTTCACGATCAAATATACAAGAACCCCGTATCTACGTGTTCACATTTGACGTGTCAACGGCCTTCTTATCAGTAGGTTTAATAAGATGCTTGTGACCACGCACGCTAGAACGACCCCACCCGACGCACGGACAAAAAAGGATGTATCAACAGAGTAACATGCTTGTGGTGAAGCATCAGCATCCACGAACGACTACGTGCCGACTCACTCCCATATGTACACACATTCCACAAAAGGGAAAAAATGTCACCCTCAATAGAAGTAGCTACAGTTCAAAGCACACATTGCCGACAGACAGTCAACACGTGTGTCTCTTACATACGGCGGCTATGTGGATATGTGTGGGTATGGCGGCTCAGTAGCAGAAAATTAAAACTAAAAAGAACTGAAAAAAATAGAGCTTCAAGAAGGTGACAAAGAGGGGGACGTCTCTCACAAAGAGAAGGACGCTTCAATTGAAGGTATCGCTCAATGACGTTATGATAAGAGTCGTCATTTGCACTCTAATTCCGTTCTGTGTTCCAAGGGCTGAAATGTGACTTGTCTTTACCGCCAAACGACTTTACCGCCACGCGGCGAAAGACCATTTTGTGTTTTTCGTCGATTGTGGATAGGCAGTTTCTAATCTTTTGTGTTTATATGATCGCGGCAGCTGTTTTTATCGAAACTTATAAAAAACAGAGATATTCAAGTTCACGCTGGGTATTAACGGACAGTCACAAATTGATCCTTATCCTAGCAGTGCTCGACATTATCATAGCAATAGTTAGCAATAGTTCATCAGCATTTATCTTCGGGATAGGAAATGTTATTCTGAAGGGCCGGAAACTATACTTTGCCCACAAATGTACATAAGGTCGGTCGAGGGTGGCTCGCATGTTGCCACATTGGTGACTCATTTTCTCGATCGATCTTTATTCATCTTTTATGGTGCACCAGGAGGACGAAATATAGAGGCGAGCTACGCGTCTCTATGCATGTCGATCACGTAACATTAGAAACACTAAACACTGAGCAATTCAGTTCGAAATCGGCGCTGGCAACAATATCCATGGACATCTTTCATACGGCCACCCATTCTAGCTGCGATGTAAGCACACGCGGCAACAATTTGCTCCACATCAGATTGAGTGAGAACGAAAAACGACGACATATTCCTTCTGTGTTCTGTGTTATACAACGAAAAGGGCGTTCTTCCGAGCTGCACTTCACTTGATCCACGCAATTTGATGAGCTGGAACACTCTCAAAATCCCAGTTGAGACCTATACTATTTTACATTTATATTTTTTCTCATTTTTCACAAGAAACAACGATATGTATTGATGTTACCTAAACAAGCTAACACTACGTAACAATCAATGATAACTGATAGGTGGGAACAACATGTGTATTGTGAGCATAAGGGGCTTCAGTGGGTCGATGAGATCAGTGCCGTGCCAAACTCCGCACCTTCGGCGAAACGGCCGCGTCGTTGGTGCTCCAGAGGAAGTGGTCTCCGGCGCTTCCCGCTAGGTTCCGACCCGAAGAGGAGAGAAGACCGGTACTACGATCGAGGGAGGACTGCTCCTCGAAGCCGGCGTGGAATCGCCGCGAAAGTGACGTTTCCGCGGGAGTGGAGGAGAACAAAGGTTTGTGGCTCGTCGCCCATTGTTTGCTCCCTTTAATCGAAATATTAAACTCTTTTCCACCTTTTCAACTCTTACCATTTCTCAGAGAGTCCTCGTGGAGCAAGGAGCTGTGCTGTGAGAGGTCAGGCTCCGCCCACTGTTTAGCCTGCTTCTGCTGGTTCTGGTAGCCAAAGTAGATGAAGATGAGCGCGATGCACACCATAACAAGCATGGAGGCGAAGTCCTTGAACCAGTTGTAAGCACGCTCCAGGTAGGAGTAGGCCACTGAAGATGGGAAGATAGCATTGTTTTTGGGGACAAAGAGGAGTACCTTCAACGGCGACAGTGGCGTCAACGCGAACGCTGTGGGCGGTGGTCGCATCCGCGTACAGCTTGATCCTTACGGGAACTTTGAACACACGGTTGGAGAGGGCGTTTTTCACAGAGAGGCTGCAGTCGTTCCACACGGTAGGAGAAGGAACGGAGAGCTACAAACAAGGAGAGAGATTAACAAGGAGTTGGCAACGACTCACCGAAATCTCGTAGTGCATGCTCTGCTTGCTCTTGCCTTCCACTTCACTCGTCTCGAAGGTCGGCTGAACGTCCAGCGTGGAATCTTTGCACCCGTCGATGTGGACGTGGACATCAGAAAGTTGAGCTTCTGCGCTTCCGGGCGCCAATTCCGAGTTGAGCGAAAGACGCGTTTTGAACTCATTTCCGTGGACGAACTGAGAACATCTTATACTTCGGTAGAAAGGTGTAAACATACCAAATTGGGAGCGGCGATAGCGATGTCATACAGGTCGGTAACCTCCACTTCCACCACCAGAGGATCAGCCTGGATGCACAGATCGTGGATAGTCACGTTCGCCTTGCCCTTGCCACGAGGAGAGATCTCCAACACGGCTGATTCCTTGCCGGATACGAGGCTGGGCTCCAGAATGTTGTGAGAGTACCCGGGCGCAACAACGAAGTAGCCCGACCCGCCACGGACTTTCACGTTTCCGGTCACCGTGGCCTCGTTGAAGAGAACGACGGAGTTGGAGTCAGCGCTAGGGCGACTGACGAAGCCGAGAGTGATCGAGTCGTGCAACTTGCTCTTCTCTTCGAAGGGAGTAATGGAGCCGGAGAGACTACGGAGTGACTTGAATCCCGCAAGCTCAGCCTTAATGACTGCTTGTCCTCGGAGACCGTTGGGTTTTGCCAGGGCGAACACTAAAATGGCTCAATTAGATATCATATAGAGAAGAGTTTGGAGGAGAGAATTCGATTTTTAGCAATTCTGGACATTCTACGAAGTCGATCATGGGACCAAGGGTGGTACATATGAATCTACTATCGCCTAATGAACCTAATTAGTCCATTTATCCTTCTACGAAACTTTCTGCATATGATTTCATGGTCTCCGTAAATCTCCTCAGACAATGCATCCACTTACATTTCCCTTGGTGCTCGCCAGCCAACGCAACATCCTGGACGGACACCAACTTGGCGGCGTTAGTCGTCCATGAGACCGCCACAGACGAGACCGAATCGAAGCGTCTGTCGTCTGCCTTCGAAGCTTCAGATTCGCACCTTCCGAACAAGCTCAGTTCAAGCTGTGTTTCCGTATTGCTGTTGACCAAGTGCTACAAGTATTTTATAAGAAGAAGGCAGAGCCTAGCAAAACTCACCGATGTGACAGGACAAGATCTTGCACTGGCGGTCGAGATACGGTCCTTGTGGAATGAAAGGGAAATACGGCTTGGCTTCGAACAGCAAACGATCTGCTCCGCTACGGCGACGGCCGGGAACGGATTTGTCGAGGTTCTCTTGTTTCCCACTGTCAGCTTCAGAGTCTGGAAGAGAAGAATTAGAAATGTCGTCAAGGTAGATAATTACCGCTAGTCCTGGGCGGTTTCCACAGAAGACTTGGTAGGTTCCCTGATTATGTGTGATTTCCAGCAGATCACTGTCCGTGCTCATGGTGGAGAAGTAGTTCGATCCGTCCAGAAGCCACGGCCGAGGACCACCGCTGTGTCCGACGCTGATGTCACTTCCGAGGGCCAGAAGGAACTCGCTGGACTTGGAGTGGAGCTGATCAAATGCGAGGGGGAGATAGGCGGAGACGGTGATGGTGGCAGCGTGATCACCGACGAAGACGGTGAGTTTGGTGTCGCCAGAGGAGAGAGAGCGCAGGACTACGGTCGTGCAACCATTTCCTTCTTCTGGTGGGCTATTCTCGACATCTGAAAATGGGAAAATGAATAGGCGAAACGGATAACTAGAACGCAGTGCTAATGGAGGGAATGGACACCACTTTTACATGTGATTCCCTCAGATTATAGTTAAACAACTATTCAAGGCAGTCCTAAGCCACTTACTCGACTCAACAGAGAAGATAGACGAATCCTCCACTTGGTAGCGAAGCTCAATTCCTCGGCAGTCAGAGAAGGACACATATTGGCCAGAAGCGAGGAGACCGGCGATCTCAACGTTGAGCACAAGAAGCCGTCCCACTTCAGCCTCCAGAGGTGACGCGGCAAACTTTATCATGGCCGGCTCCAGCACGTACACTTGAGCTTCTGCTTTGTGCAGGCTGTTTCTGCCGTCACGGACTTCGATAGATGTGGAACCGTAGGAGTAAGGGGTAATGAGTCCATTCATCTCGTCAACTCGCGCGGTGTTCGTATTGGTGGACGCCCAAGTATAGGCTCCAGTACCACCGGTGGCCTTAAGACGATAAGTATAGGATTGCATGCGTAACAAGGAGTTTACCGTGAATCTGTAGTTCGCTCCATGTTTCGAAGAGAGAGGCAGAATTAGGCGATTCGGGGAGAGCTGAATGGGATCAGAAATCTGAGCCGCGCGTTGGCCAGTGACACGCGCGTTGATCTTATGTTCCTTTCCGTCATAGCCCACGAGAGAAACGAACGTCGATTGGATGGTCGTTTTTCCGGCGTTGGTCGCTTTTACGACGATCCAGGTGCCGTTGCGAGAGCGCTCCAGCACTTCGAAGTGTTCTGGGGAGAACACGGTGTCAAACTTGGCTTGCTAAACGAGGAAATAAAAAAAAATTGCCTAATGCCAGGGGTTTGTAAAGGGCAGAGAATTGGTTGATCTAGATCTAAAGTATGTGAAAATATTGAGAATATTAATCAATTTCCTTATCGGTTATTAATCTTATATCTGCCTTACTAAACTAAGAATTCTTCTTATTTATCTGGTCCTGTGAAAACTGACTGAGCTTGACTATATTTTTGGTTTAAATTGGCGTAGTGCAAATTATAAACATGGTCAATATTTGAGCATGTTTTATGTTTAAATGTCTTTAGCGTCACCGAGACTAGACGCTAGATGTCCAGGACCTCAAGACACTCAGAAACATAGCAAATAGTAGGTGTAATATTGAAAATTGTGTTGCTTTCAAAGCTGTTCTAAAAAATGTTCGTTTCCTGTAATCCTTACCTCTGGGATTAAGATGGAATTTCCTAGCTCGTCAAGGACACGTATGGTCACGGTGTAGATCGTGTTTGTCTCCAAGTACCACAAGTTCCCACGGTCGATCGTGAACTCGATCGTATCTGGCTCGACGACGTAAATGTGAGCCGACTCGGGCTTGATGCCCAGTTTCCCTTCAATGTCTAAACGAATCTTTAAACGTGAATCTTCGGTAGGCGCGGTTACTCTTGTCGATGAGCGATATTTCGGTCTGTCCTACTTTCTCCGCTACTACAGTCGTTTCCTCGTTTTTCAAGGAGCACACTTCGGCATTGCTCAGCTTGAGATAGTATTGCGGGGAAGGAAGCGTGATAGGCTCGGTGCGGCCGCTTTTTATCAGCTGAATTCCGTATCGGATGGTGGAGTGAGGGACAACGAAGACGTCACTGGAGGGCACGAGGATCAGATTGGCGACCACGACCAGATCGATGGAGTTGCCGTGAACATTCTGCAAGAGGGTGGTTTTTCGAGTTCAATATAGCATATGGTAATGTGCTAAGGAGGTCTTAGAGTTAGCAATTTTTGTAATAATCGACAAACGCATTACAAACTGATAAAATTCAATCGAATTTCTCAGTTTTGACCATTCTTTAGCCGGTCTATTCTTTATCATTAACTTCTTTAGGCTTCTGATAGCTTAAAACATACCTCAAAGTAGCTCTCAGACAGCTTGGCGGTCAGCTTAGCAGATCCAGTCGAGTGTCCTTCCACGAGAATAACGAATCCCTTCTTCTTGGCATTTTCCAGCTTCTGAATACCCTCGGGCGCCTCGTACTTCGACTGACTGAACGGAACTATGCGGAGAGGCTTCACCTCCTTCCCAGAAAAGTTCCACTCGAAGGGAATGTCACCAAGATTAGAGAATCGATCTCCCTCGCGGTTGAACGCCTCGACGACCATCTTGGCAGGGGCTGCATCGATGTGAAGAATCCTTGTGGTGGTTGTGATGGAGATGGATTTGATCACATCTACCGTGACGCCACAGCTGAGCGAAGTACCCGTTTCTAAAGTTCGATCTGGCTTTTCACTACATGCAGATTTTGACTTACGTGTATCTTGAGCAAAGATGACAGCAGAGTGCTCTTCGGCGTGCTTGGACACGGCAGTGACGACAGCCCTTGAAGAGCATCCGCTGGGATGAGCATCTACGGTATGGACGGCGACGATTTCGGGACGAGTTGAGCGCCAGGAGAAGCAGCCTCCTTTTGGATCGGTGACTTCAAGCAGGAAGGCCACCGGATTTGTGGGGTGGTAGGGTAGAAGGACGCGAGGTACGTTTAATCTGAAGCCACTCGCTGGCCTTGGGCCAAGCGATAAACATAGGAAGAGAGCCAATATGGCCGGCCACCCCATCCCTGAAAAATGGAGGCGTTGGGTACGAGTTTGTCAAATTACGAAAATATTCTCAAGGACATATCAGAAAAGGCGCGAAATATGGCGACAATGGACAGTGGGAAGTGGGAAGTGCGAAGCTCACAATTTATTCGAAATGGAGAATTTGAAGATTAAACAAAAAGTTATTTAATTATAGACCGTCTAACCTTTATAATATTTTTCTATCAGTTGTTAGATTTACCCTAGAAGCAATCTCCACCACGTAATCATTATCACACCTACAAATCGGACGTTTTCCGCACTTCCCCGGTGGAGCTTAGTTTTAAAGCAGATAACAAATGGCGCGCTTGTTTTTCGCGTAGAGACCATAGCTACGGGTGTAGAAAGGCTTTCAACACATTGCTTGTAGTGTATAGGTTAAATAAAGCGGACTTTAATACCAACATGGTATATCGTCTACGTATATCATCGTCGTAAAATTATTTTTAAGCCAATGGTAGCCCGGAATAGGATCCAAGGAGACGTGCGTAATCTCAACAACTTTGGGTTAAAATGGGTTAAAAATCTAACGCTTGATAACACAACATCTTTTCCGCAGATTAAGAACATTACCAAAGTATGTCAAGGTTTAAACGGGGCACGCAAGAGGTTTAAATTAGGCGGTAACGAGCAGATCGTTTTCCGATCAATAACGGTGTGAACGGTTTATCGCTCTGAAACCAAGTAGAAATAAAATTATAGTCAAAAACAGCCTAAAATAGTAACTTGAAATATGTATAAATCGCGGTTTCCTCTTTTTCTTGCTCCCGCGTAATTGCGAGACCGCCCATAAAATTCGTAAATTCATTTGGCAAGACTGGTTTTCAGATAAATAAAGCCGAAAATGTCAACGATCATATACAGATGTTGGATAACATGAAATTACAAGCGATAAACAAAAATCCATCTGCTAAAGTGCGAGTTTTTTAACACCGTTCCAGTAATTATATTGGCCGCTTTTCTCAAGCAATTCTATTGGCGAATCTACATTTTTTCGACAGGATTCAGCATAAGCACTATTAGACTCTACAAGTCTTTCTCAATGTGTGGCCCAACGGTGGAGCCTACGCTCTTATTAGTTGAGATTATTAGATCCCTCAATTAGTTTCTATCGATAAACACTGCAATAATATGCAACATCCAAGAAAGCGCCCATTTTATTTGCACCAAGCCAATATTTTCAACCAACACCACAACACATTTACCGCAAACTTTGTTGCAAAAGGAATTATTAGGAAAAGCTCCCGTTTTAGGGCTCACGATGACACTTCTGTCCTGCCTTCGACTTATCATCTTTGCCACTTCCACGAGACTTGCAGCCTTTACGACCATGCGACTCATCGTCTTCACGGCTTTTACGTGACTT
>JADLIF010000675.1:0-12474 GCA_016648015.1 Steinernema khuongi | reverse complement strand
GGGTAAGCCTAAGTCGGGCGAAGAAGTTACACTGCTCGCAATGCCTATGCAAGCGACAGAATGAAGAAGGCGTGCATTTTTTTGTTCGGGCGTGAAAATTTGTTCGGGTGAGTAAAATTTAGTTAAGAGCGCCGACTACCGTGGAAATACCTAACGAATTCACATCCGGTCTTGGCCGATCCAGTTGGTGAGAGACTTACTCCTGACGGGAAACTTTGTCTTTTGGTGGTGCGTGGTGGATCTCGGGCAGGCGAACCAGGCGACGCCTCTGGTGATCTTATTAATGGGACGTGACTCGAAACCGAGCAGATCAGCAAGCTACACTCGGTGGGGCAAACTAACATTTAGAAGTACGTGAGAGCTGAGGCGCAGATCTCCCTTTACGATTACAGTAGCCTTGTACAGTCTTGCCTGTTTCCGTTCTGGTTCGTTAGTTCGTGCTCTTTGTCGGCTCGTTCAGCGGGCCTCCGATGTTTCGACGATGATAGCTAGCCTGCTTGTCCATGTTTTGTGTTTCATGTCTATTACCGTATTACGTAGCATCGTGGCATACGCTTCTTCCCGATTCTGTAACGCGCACTCTTTTCAGAAATGGAACGCACAACTACCGCAAGCGCCATTGTCATTGAGACGATCGAACGCTTGTGGAGTGCCTTGGATGCATGCGAGCAGAGGAACGCTGACTTGGAGGCGGAGCTGGATGAGGTGAAGCGTCAGAATACCTTTCTATCAGAGGAGCTGCTCCTGTCCGAACAGAAGGGAGTCTCACTGAAGGAGGAGAACGAGCAAAAAGATCGCAATTTACTGGCGTATCACAATTACTATAAGCCAACAATTCAACGCCTATCGAATGAGCTGGACGCTTGCAAGGAGAAGAACATTGCGCTTGAGGCAGAGAACACCGAGAAGGAGCGTGAGAACGGAATCGTTCAGGCAGCGCTTGAATCGTCTTCTGCCGAAATCCTACGTCTGGAGAAGTCGCTGCTTGATTGCTATTCTCTGGAAACAGAAATAAAGACCCGGAACCTTTGTCTGACGGCTATGCTCCAAGAACAGAAGGACAGAACGCAGCTGCTCGAGGAACAACTGAAGGAACGAGAGAAAAAGGCCAATGTGTGCGGTACGGCTACTCAAGGCAACGGTGATTTCGACCAACTGGACAACGATAAACTATGTATTCTGCCCACATTCTTTGAATCGTCCTTAGAAAGGGCGCACCGTATTATGGAACTTTATGATTATCGGGATAGTATTCAAAACTTGTTCGACGCACAGTCTGCTTTAAGTTCTCCTGAAAACGCTGAAGAACAGGGAGTCTCAGAATTACGGGCGTCCCTTGCGAAGCGACTAACTCGTATTGACAACCTGCTTGTCAACTTGGACCGTATTCAAGATCTGATATACGACGACTTCAACTACGATGACCTCGACGACGATGACTTCGATGAATTCGACGACGGCTGCCTTGACACAAAGGAAGAGCAGTATACAGAAGATGAAGACGTTACGGAGGAAGAAACCGAATATACAGATGATGACCTCGAAGATCTCGATAGGTTTGCGGACGTGATCGACTCTCAAATGAAGAAATCGAAGATCTGGACAAAGATGGACAAGAAAACGCGGAAGACTTGGACTACGTGCGTGAACCCAGAAAGCGAATGGTAAGTAGAAGTGCGAATTACCAGGAAGTATAATGAGTGCTTTCAGTGCTCCTATCCCGCCCCAGGAACGTAAAAATTAGAAGGTATGTTTCAGCTCGCGATCAATCTTAGGTGCGTCAATTTAGTGCCACACGCCAGCAGTTTGGTGATCTCAACTCGAAGAGCTACTGTACATATGTTCATAATAGTTCTCATATTGCATGTTTAACATACAACTGAGGAAGCTTTGTTGTTTTATAAAATGACGGCTTTACTTGTATCAGTGACACTACGCAAGGAAACATGGAATACTCTGTCAAATGCAGAACCTGAAGTCACCTTCATTCCTTGCGATGGACTGAGAGGTAAGTGGACCTATCTCGGCTCTTGATTGCTCTGATTCGGTTCGTGGAGGGGCAGGACGAGAGACGGTTGACTTGAGTGTAATTGTGGCGCTGACCCGTACTGTGTGGTCAGCAGCGGAAGTTGTGCCTCTTCCCCACAAATTCCAAATTATTAAACTTTATTACCATGCACAATATTAAGTGAATCCAAATTCAATCGCACGTCGCCACCGGACAGCCGTTGCAACCAGCGCTCTTTGCCTGGATATAGGCGTTTGGCTGAGTGACGGGGTATCGAGTAGTTGCGGTTTGACTCGCGTACTGTTTACCCACCGTATACTCAATTCCACTGCCGTCGTATGCTACAAAGCCGTCCGCGTCCTGCTGTCCATTAAGGATAGCATAGGTGACGCAATTTCCATCTAGGTTGCGGTGGACCAAAGATCAGTTACATATCGCTCCCTACCTGCGCAGTAGGGATAAAACACCGCACTTGTGGCTGGGGTCTTTTTCGCGTAACACACACCGTCCGTGGCGCAGATGCACATATTGTTGCAGGTAAAGGCGCCAATCGCCTTTTGTTCGGCCGAAATCATGTTGGCATTACCACTGTCAGGGTAGATGTTATCGGCGCCTTCGGCACAGTTCGGGCAATTTGCTATAAAGGATCTGTACATCGTAAAGCTACGGACCTTTGGGCTTAAGTCAGGAAATATGTCCAACCAGTGACTTACATGGAAAAGGCGCCACCTTTCCGTATGTAGACGAAATAATGGTCGGCGACACGCTGCTGGACAAGAAGAACTTGGCTCCCTGCGCACCACCTGTAGCGCCACAAGTAGTAGTGGTCGCTTGAGTAGTAGTGGTTGTAGTTGTAGTCGGCCCTCCAGGACCGGGAGTTCTCATGCAAGCCTGGCTCAAGTGGAGACAGAAAGCCAATAAAAGGGGGAAGAACATCTCTTTACACTTCCGAGAGAACTCAATTCGAGATCAGGGTCTTCTCGAATGTTGCAATCTTATGCGGTGATCGGTTAGATATTCGGACTTAATAGGTGTGGTTTCCAACGCAACAGATCCCGACCCAAAAAGATGCCGGAGGTCAATACGCATTTTTGAAAACCACAAGGAGATCCTTCCTATGCGTGGCGATGTCTCAGAAAAAAGAATATCTTGCAGGTCAGATTGCGGGTGGACGCCTGATCGAAAGCAACATTGATGCAACGACGGCGATAGGATCACCTGGACCCTTTGTGTCACCGCTGACCCTTTTGCTGCTGCAAAACCAGGCAGTGTTGCATTCGCTAAATGCACGTAAACAAGGAATGGAAATCAAACAAGGGAAAATGCATAGTACACCAATAATTCAGTACGCTAATAGTGTTTATATGTGGACACATTAAGTTCCCTCTATTACTTGGACATATCAAACGGAGACTTTGCATTGAATTACCAGCATGATACGGTGGGATGAATTGTCCTGGTACTGAAATGTCCCGGTACTGAAAAGGCCGGTACTCAAATGACCGATCACCGGGATGGCGATTTACCATCACTTGCGATTTCCTTGGTTTCCTTGTCCCACAAGAAGGTTTGAAAGGTTTCGTTCATTTCCTTTTAGTTAAGATATTCCGTTAGTTAGTTTAGATTCCTTCAGCAACGATGTGTACCGAGCGGATAAGCGTAATTTAAGCTTTATTGCAAAGTAGTCTTCACGGAACTCTTTTGCCGCTTCCCAACTTGCCATTTCAGTGATAGAAATGCCCACCCTCCGTGAAGTACTTACAAGGCAAATCACTGGTTCTTACATTGTTTGCTCTTGGATTAGTCACAACTCAAGCGATGTAAATGCAAAAAACCACTCGTCCTAACTTTCACAACTTTGAGGGTTTCAACATTAGTTAAGTTCGTAGAAAACGGTCTCTTCCAATCGTCTCACCACAGAAATCCGGTTTCGCGCATAAATTGGCGCGGGAGTCTCTCTATTTGTCCGGTTGGTGACTAACCGCGTCAAGCGACCATGGCGGCATGTGAACGATCGATTGCGGCGCCGAGATAAGAGCGGTTATTTGCTGGTGACAGACGACCTGTTCAGACCCTCCTGACTTCCTGCCTCAGATGGGCGACTACAAGGAGCAGAAGCGCGCGCTCGCCGAGGCTGGACCTCCCGCACGCATTGATCTGTAAGTTGTCGCTTTCCTCACGTGCTGATCGCTGTTTAGGGGAGTGTTCAACAACGAACAGAGCACTAGTCTTGTCACCAATCAGACCCTCGACGACGACGATCGGCCTCCGCCGTATCCTGGAGTGGCCCCGCGTGAGTCCTTAACTCTGGTTATACTTATAATTATCGGCTTCCGCCATATCCGGTTTGTTAAAATTGAGTGAATTTGGTGTCAACAGAAACCGGACTTCCGTATTACAATCAGCCAATTTCGACATCACACCTTGTTTAACCAGTTTTGATTACTGAAAGATGATTCATTTTTCGAGACGATTTTGTTCGTCAGAGTGTAAACAAGAATGTCTTTGTTAATGTCCATCCACAGCTTAAGATCACAATGATCTGCCGAAAAACCCCCCATTAGAAAAGCGTATGATATAATTGTGTCGCACAGCAAATGTCCATCACACTAGAAAAAGAAAAAGCTGACAAAAGTGTTGAAGCAAACTGCTTTCCCTAGATCATTTTAATAAAAAGACGCTATCGAACTGTTTGTCAGTGACACTTAACGACAGGATGCAGTGCTAGGTACAAAGTAAAACGGCCCAGTAATGTTTATCACTCTTTTTTATGGTGTCACCCTCTTTTTTACAACCTTTAAAACGACGAAGAGCTTATCTCGTCAACGAGAACTAATGATACTTCTGCTTTTATAGTTGTTTTTGCTGTGTAGTTCTTTTACATTCCATTCCTTTCCACCCTTTCCGCTGCGTAGGCTCTTTGAACCTTACGAATTCTCATTTACAGCAAGACAAGCAAGTCCAATCCAAACCAGATGGTTCAAGTTCAAGAACAAGTACTTCACAGTGCAAAACGCCCTCATCGCTGGAGGGGTTGTGGTCGGCCTTATACTGCTCATCGTCTTCTACAACCTAGTGTTAGCAGACGACGGCAAGAAGTACTTGGCTTACGAGAAGAACTCTCTGGGATATTTCAGAAATTATAAGTCAGTTTATTGCAATGCATTGAAGACACATAAAAATCGGTTTTAGCCTGAAGATCAGCTTTGATGAGAGCAACAATCTCATCCTTCTGTCACGACAACTGGGCAGTTCCTTGGACATCGAGAGATTTGCGCTGGATAAGAAGACGTAAGGCTTCCTGTAGGTGTCGCTTTCATAAAGGGCGAATTTGGGGGTGCACCTATAGTGCAGTTTCTGGCCTGTACTTGGCAAGAGCCTATTTTTCGTCTTCAAGGATACTGTAGAGGAATTTTTCGCATGTTTAGCAACATCCTCTATGTTTAGCCTCGAACAAAAGGAGGTCCACAGTGAGGCACTGAAAAACTGTGTCCAGTTGGCCAACGACGTCATGTGCTGTGATAAAACTGCTCCCTTCTCTGGCGTCCACTGTCACCTCACCGAAGGCAAGCATCACACCTTCTATCTCCATCCTTATGCTACCTATTAAGATGGACAAGACATCGAGTCAAGTGCCAAATTCTACCACAACTTCTCGAGGAACTGGCAGAGCCTGGACGATGGGCGCAAGCTGCTTCCCGTGCAGAACAAGCATAACTTTGTGATTTTGGATCTGAAGAAGAACGCCGTCTTTAAAATCGATCGAACTTTTTTGCCACCCGACCACAAGGCGGTTGGCTACTTCTTCTCCATGGACACCTATGCCGAACTTGCTGAGCTGGGTAAGCGCTTTGTCGCGCTAAAAAGTTTACAATAATTGTAATTAAGTGAAAACAAAGAACGACCAGTTCAAAATTTGCGACTATGTACCAGATAACCAGCATAACTACTTGTTGAAGGAAGAAGCTTGTCGAGAGACGAAGTTTGTTCTTAGTGCCCATCTAATTAGCCCATTTGTTCTTCATTTATAGCATGACTGTGACACATGAATTTCCCAGGATTAAGTTCTGTGACAATCCATACTACAGCGCTGTTCTGCAGTACGGTAATCACGAGTACGAACCGGAAATGGAGTGGATGCTACAGGTGAGCTTGACCGTCAATTGTCTTTAAAAAGAACTTTTTAAAACCTCAGTTTGTGTATTTCTGAGGAGGCGGTGACTTTTTCTTGTGGAAGCTCAGTTCGGGCATGTTCAAAAGATCCATCAAATTACCGTTTTCTGTAGACATATGTGCTAAAGAAATCACCAAAGAACAGTCAGCGTAATTCCACTAAAACATTTCAGGTCAAAATCGAGCGATCTCCCGAGCCCTACTACGTCCTTGGCCAGGACGTCGCGCCCCTCCACCAAGTAGCCATCAACTGCCGCGAGGACTCCATCGACATGTACATTCCGGGAAGACACGAGCTCTACCAATATTCAATCTTTCTTCCTAATGAGTTGACTTACGATTAAATCGACTGGTTTCCGATTTCTTGAGCGCTCGCGTCACCACAGTTAATCGGTCGCGCGCGTTACAACCCTCGAAAAACGGGGTCACCTTAAATCCAAAGGATGTGCGCCTGCTCACTCTCCTTCCAGACGGTCGATCGATCGTTCCAAGTAGAGATGTCCGCCGACAACGCTCCTGCCAAGCGCGCTCCTGGAGAAATCGTCTTCGACCCCAACCATGAGATGTACTGGGCCCCCGCTATGTGTAGACTGGTGCACTACCGCCACGGCGCCATCGTTGCCGGATTCGTGGAGGTCGGACTGCTGAGTATGGTGGTGGCGACGATCATCAGTAAGTTGTACAGATTGTGCAAGCGTATTATAATTCATTTTATAAGTGTTGGCAAAATACTCGTTTCACTTTGTTCTTGTCCTAGGCGATAGGAAACCTTACCAGATACCGGGGTCTCTAGACCTAATTGATAGAAGAAATTTTAGCCGTCATTCCAAATAACGTCCGTAGAAATATTTTTTAAACACCTTTTAATCGTGACGAGTAGGGTTGTCAAACAAGATCGAATTTTTATGAATTAAATCGAACGGCTCGATTCGAAACTTCGAATCTGACAACTTCGAAAGTTTTTACAACTCTAGTGACGACCTGTTCATATTATTTTTATGTCGTTTATTTTATTTCGTATAAAAGTACAGATCTTAATAAATTCCTAACAAGATCTTAACAAAAACGTTTTACGTGTGAGCACCAAATGACGACATTTGTTTCATGGAAGTTTGGAATAGCTAATCTGAAGTTTGCATAGAAAAAATGCCACATTTATGCGGTTAGGCTGTCGACTGAACACTTTCGCTGCACTTTCCTATTTTCTGATTATTGTGAAAAGGCGAAAAAGTTAAAAAAAACGTTGCACAAAGCTTAAAAATAACAACGATATTCATTGAATAGCAGTTACTTTCCTCTAGGTGAAAATCCTCATTTCAGACTGGCACTTGGAAAACGGCATCACGAACGTCGTCTTTGCCACGTCGCTTCTCTTCGTCCTGGGCGGCGCGTGCATAACCACCGTCATCATGATCATCGGCATCTTCCGCGAGAAGCCGTCCTACTTTGGCCCGGAACTCATGTTTCTGCAGTTCGAAATGATGCTCCTCTTGATCGGTGCCGCCGTCTCCATTGCGAGCATGTCTTTTGGCATCGAAGTGACGCACTACTTGTTTGGAATCTTTGTCAGCGTGCACCAGATGGAAGACAACTTCGGACCCATCTGGCCCTTCAACGTAGCGCTCCTCTCGTTCTCCGGAGCTGCCTCTGCGCTCTGGTCACATATATTGGTAAAAGGATGTCAAGACTACCTGCTGGACAAGCACTATTTCGAGGCTATCGAAAATAATAAGATCGAGATGAAGAAGCCTATGTAATTATAAATATGTTTTTGTAATTGAAGCCAAGATCGTTCGCGTCAACGTCGGTGTCAGATGACTCAATTCCGTTTTACTGACAGAAACTTTTGGGACCCAATTTTTTTGCCTTTGTTGTTTTTATATACCTGCTACTCACGAAAGGTGAGAGATGCTGATCTGACAGGACAGAGTCTGGGCTATATCCTCGAGCTACTTCTATCTGTGTAAAAGCATAGAGTTAAAAAGGGCAAATTATGAAAAGTGCGCTGTTATGTATTTGTCCGGAAGGCAGATTTTTTTACATTTTGGTCTGCTTCTTGATATTGCGTCCTGCATGACGTAATGCCATTGACTCGGGAGATGAAGTTACAAAGGTACACCTTTCGACTGTTCTCTTTTACTGACATTGAGTAGCTTGATAAGAATATCACAATTTCCACAAAATGAAAAACAGATGTTTGCATTCTGCAACGAACATGAAAAGAGCGGCGAAACTTGCGAGTGATGATGGAGCCTTCATTTACTCTTAACCAGACTTTCTTAAACAGAGGCTACTTCGATAAACGCCGATTAATAAAAGCATATCCAAAAATTTGTTACTGACAGGCACTCATGAAATTCAGATCCGACCAAGTCGACAGGTCTCTCACCAATTCAAAATAACTGCATTTGTTATTTTTAAACGTCCGCAAGGACTACACACTGTTTAGAACCAAATTCACCGTTTAAAAGACGATCTTTAAATTTTTATTTAAATGACTGCCAGGAGCAAATCGTGGAAGCTCTCACCGAGATCTAAACAGTGTGTGCTTACCGCTTCTTCACTGTTTGTTCAGAAAAACACCTTAAATCGCAAAAATCGGTTGTAAAAATTAATTTTTAGAGGATATTTTCAATTTGGACCACTGCTTTTTCTCAAAATTTCTGAAAAATTGCGGTTTTTTAATCTTTTCTGGCTATAATTCTTTCATTTGTGGGTTTTTCTAGTCGCTAAACGTAAATACGTTATTTAAGTTCAGATTCGACGCAACAGCAGTGAAATACAGCTGAATTTTCGGAATTTCATAGGCTCTTGCCGAAAATTACCGAAAACTTCCTTAAAAAAGTTTTTTTGTGATCTGATTTTTTCGTTTATCGCTTAAGAATATTTCCCTTACGACTACGCCCGAAAAGATGAAAAGAAGGTATCATTTCTGAGCAAATTTCACAAAATAAAGTGGTGGTCATATCATTATGCACCACTTCAATTGGGTACATTTTACTTCAGATGCTCCCTGTAACCACTTAACAATCTCTACTTCTACTTTTCCGATGCTACTTACCGTTATTTCCGATGCTCTTTTACGCAGTAGTATCGGTTTTTGCAGAAAACCCCAAAAATCTTGAGAAACGAGTCAAATCTAGGGTGGTCATATCATTATGCACCGTACTGTATATATCGAGGGGGGACGGTCATTGTCCCGGAGAGAGTGATTGCCCCAGGGGCGGTTATGGTCATTGTCTCAGGGGGGACGGTGATTCTCAACTAGTGCTCATTGGGCATTTCACACCAAGACGTTTCAACCCGAAATCACCTTGAAATGTTCCTTTGTAAGACAACAAGTGCGATGAGGCCGAATTAGCTATGGTTTTTTAAAAGGAAATTTTTATAACAGAAAGGGAGTTTCATTGCACACATAAAATAAATTACAATCGAAGGGAAGGAAAAACGCATGCGTGTTAAGGATTGGTTAACATATTCGACAAATAGATTTCACTTCTTGCCGTCGTTGGGGTTGGGGTTGTTGGGGTTGGGGTTGTTGCCGGCGTTGTTGTTGTTGGCGTTGTTGTTGCCGGCACCTTCTTGCTTCGCGTTATCTGAGAAATCATTCAGAAATAGTAAAACATTATGTAGATGGGCTTCTTACCGAGTCCAGGGGTGATCGGTGCACAGGCGGCAGCGAGTGCGATGAGGGCGAAGAGGCAGATGAGTGAATACTTCATGGCTCTGATGGCGTGTTCCTTGAAACAATGTTTAGCGGTTGGGGATTATCGCTTTTATACAGATGTTCATCCAGCCCACCTTCCTTTGTGCTCAAGCGGGTTCAATTTTTTTAAATTTTTCGCTCAGATGTGCGCATCCATCGCGGAGTGTAAAGACCAGTTGATTGAAATTAATGTCAGAGGACATTCGATGCGACATAATTACCAGGATTGATTTACTTTCATACTGTGAGCAAAATTCAGAAACGCACAAGCTCGAAGAACATGTTTAAAAACGTTATAGCATAACAGGATATCAGGTGCTATGTAATTGTAAATCATAATTTAAATAATATGCAGAACACCTTTTGAATTCCTTGTGAAATTTCCTTTCTGTGAATGAGAATGAAGGAATTCAGTATGAACAAAAAAGACATTGATGCAGCGGACAAATATTTCCATTCACCTCTGAAGAAGCCATTAACTTAAAGATCTGTTATCATATCTCAGGCCCTTTAAGAATCTTCTTTAAGAATCTTTTTAAGATAAAGCCGTAAAAACCTTTTCATGCTTATACGTCAATGGAATAAGAGCTTTAACAGTTGTAAATTTGCGATATTGCGTACGGAAAACGCCTCAGTTATCTCAGAAGCTTCTATGTTTGCTGTCGTTTGGTACTTCGATATCTCCTCAGTAGTCGCTCTAAAACCACTCCTAATTGACCAGTGTGCAGGCAACCGGATCAAGTGCCTTGTGATTGAAATTTGAATTGTGAGGTTTTTCACCGCTTGTTGAAATCTTCGGAAATTTCCGTATTTCAGTGCGTCGCGCATGTTAACCAAAAAAGAGAATCTGGTTGAGAACAAAGGAAACTAGACTGGGCTCAATTATTTTCAGCTCCATAAAAGTGTTGCCCCCCTCCTCGTCGTCACAGTAGTCAGACCATATTGTTGTCACCGCCCCCTTTCATTCCAATTCTGGTTGAAATTTTCACTTTGCTACCACGGAGTGTGTCGTTGGCATTCTTTCTGTGTCTGGTTTCTTCTTCTTAAAACGAATGGAACCACCAGAGACGTTGGCCCATCACCGACAACTAAAAGAGGGTCGTCACACATACATATATTAAGTTTTGGCATTGTTTTGCGCCTATCACCGAGGCCTTCAATGGCTGTTCATCGAAAAATGCTGCAGGAAAGGCGTAAATTTGTCCTGCTCTCTGTGCATTGGATCTGTACCGGATTGGAAATCCAAGAATTATAACACTAACCATGGAAACGTTACTGGAAAATATATATTGCAAGAATAACAAATTTGCATAAATAATGAACCCCTAACCACTATACGAGCATGCTTCGCATACTCGCGTGTGTGGGGGTTGGCAGCTGCGTGAAACGCGCTCCGCGCGTTCCCCGACTCGCCCCGCTTCGCGGGGCTCGGCCGGCCCCTATGGGGGGCCGGCATCCGTCGAGGTTGAATGAGGTTCGCCGAAGCCCTAAGAGAGGTGGGAGTGAAACGATTCGCGGGTGATGCAGGAGGTTCGCGGGGGATGCATGCAAAGCCCCCGCCCGAAAACCCGAGCAGAAAGCTTCGCTTTGGCCTGTCTCTAGCCCCTGCAATATCCAAAGCCGCTCAGAGGTTCGCGGGGGCCTGAAGACAGGTGGGAGTGGGACGGATTTGCGGGAGTGCAAAGAAGTTCGCTGGGGATGCATGTAGATCCAAAGCTGCTGATAACTTTGCGGTATGCATCCAAAGCCCCCGCTCTCGTGCACATCGGCTTCGACCCACGTTTTAGTCTCTTTCTCTCTCTTTAGTGCTAAGTTGCTAAGATCTACAGCTTCAGCTACTGCTTTACACCCTATTTTCGTCTTGCTTCCATGTCAAATGCAAATGCGAACTCAATACACACCCTTCCAAAATGAGAAATCCTTCCTAAGCGCAAAGACCTAAGCTGATGTTCACGTCCGAAGCTGTATGTCGCTGTGTCGCTGCCATGCACGCTGGCATGGCAGCGACACAGCGACAGGGCCGTAACACGTTGCGTGGCGCGAAGATAGGCAATTTGGCGCAGATTGAGGTGCGTAAGAGCTTCGGAGCTCCATGCATCCCACGGGAACACCACAGGCGGAAAAAAGAACCTTAAATTCGCTGCAACTTCTAAGATGTTCCCCGCCATGTTCGCCATGGTTGTGGTGCTCGGAGAGTCCACAAAGAGGTTCGCGGGGGATCTACGACAGGTTCGAGTGTGGCGGATTCGTGGGGGTGCTAATAGGTTCCCGTGGGATGCATGGAGCTCCGAAGCTCTTACGCACCTCAATCTGCGCCAAATTGCCTATCTTCGCGCTACGCAACGTGTTACGGCCCTGAAAACAGTAACGACCCACATGCGCCTTTACGATCCATACCTCAGCTTCGAAACCCGAAAATAGCCATGCAAATAGCCAAACACAACTGAAAGTGGCCTTACATCCGTCAACTGTGTCACTATAAACATGACTGGAAGCCGCCTAAATACCTCCTAAGCCTATGCTTCGCTGATGATCTTTGTCTGCTATACAATTTGACCTAAACGCCCGTATCCTCGAACTCGAAGTA